>JACJUY010017319.1:2196-12241 GCA_014220935.1 Platorchestia sp. MABIK | reverse complement strand
CAGCATAGCACAACATAGCACAGCATGGCACAGCATAGCACAGCATAGCACAGCATAGCACAGCATAGCACAACATAGCACAGCATGGCACAGCATAGCACAGCATGGCACAGCATAGCACAGCATAGCACAGCATGGCACAGCATGGCACAGCATGGCACAGCATGGCACAGCACAACACTGCACAGAGCTGCATATAATAGTTATAGCATAGAATATCACCGTGCTACACGGTTACTATCAATAACTAAAATAGAGTACGACATGACGAATTATTAAGACAATTTTTTCTCAGAACGCAGAAAAACTATCATTTTGCCTGAACTTCCTACTGAGATTGTATCAACGCCAGTAAAGGTGGAATGCATTTGTATTCAACAGCTGTAAATCCTAAACTAAATGTTTCGAGTTATCTCTGATCCAGATACGCATTCATTAGGCCAACGCTAATCCCATTATCAATTCGTTCCATCTCAATCTCAGGCGTTTGGACGACTCAATTGAAGCGAGTACGAAGGTTTAGCAGCAGCACATATGGAGTACACACGTGAGTGCAGTACAAAACATGGCGTCCGTGGCTGCAGTGCCGCAATGGCGAATGAAATCCAAAAAGCCACGTCGTAGCGGGATGCAAATTACCGCCGATTGCACGGAAAAATGAGATTGTCCCGAGGGTTGGATTGTTGCGGTGCTGATTGACTAATTATTGAGCAACAGTGGCTGATATTAGCGGCATGTTGACATGTGTTGACATGTGTTGACATGTGTTAACATGTGTTGATTTGCGTTGACATTCTGTATGTTGGAGGTCATGAGTGTGGCTTTCGTGTGCCTTCACTTTAGGTGCCTTCACTTCAGGTGCCTTCACTTCAGGTGCCTTCACTTCAGGTGCCTTCACTTCTGGTGCCTTCACTTCAGGTTCCTTCACTTCAGGTGCCTTCACTTCAGGTGCCTTCACTTCAGGTGCCTTCACTTCAGGGGCCTTCACTTCAGGTGCCTTCACTTCAGGTGCCTTCACTTCAGGGGCCTTCACTTCAGGTGCCTTCACTTCAGGTGCCTTCACTTCAGGGGCCTTCACTAGAGGTGCCCGATTTCATTTCCCGAAGCTTCTCTCAATACAATTGCTATGCAGATGATGAGTAAATATTAAATTAGCTATTTCTGAATGCAAATAGCAAATTTATATCCAGACGAATTGTGAATTACAAATTTAGTTGCAGCAAATAGTAACTACTGTCTCAAAAATAGCTTTGCAACTCGCTTCGAAAATAGCTTATTACCGAAGAAAAAATCTCGAAAAATGTATTTTTTTTGGTGTCCCGGACCCGCGTGACTGTTGCACTTACTGAACACCACGCGCTGCCCTTCGCTTGCATGTGCAGAGCCTCGTGTGTTGAGGACAGGCCCCAGACCGTGAAGAAGATTTCTTCGACCGCAGGTTTTTATATTCTTTCACTGGCGCAATTAGAAGCTCATTTTCAGCACCCGCTTTGCATTTCGATTGTTTCGTAAACATAAATTAAAAATTAAAAATACTAGTTATTCATTCATCATATTTTTAATCGACCATGATTGAAAATTATATTCGAATCTCAAACTTGAAACACTCGGGGCATTCGAAAAATCATTTTAAAAACATTTTCATGAAGAACTACTGAGTGAGATGGAAACATTTATTTAGAAAAATCTTCAATTTTTCGTTCTTCTAAGATAGAAATTATCTTTGAATTGCGTTCACCCAAGCAAGAAAGCTGTTAAGTGACTCAGACGACGGTCGATGAATGCAATCTCCGGGAGAAAAATTAGACGGAACCGTCCTCCTTTTTTACGTTTGTGATTCAATGATTAATTGAATATCTGAAATACCGGCATGGGGTGACGGGTCGTGTCGAGTTAATGTCGTCACTGGCGCTTGCCATTGGACTCGACGCTCGAACAAAGGAGCTTTTGTGAAGACCTTCTTTATCTCGTGCTCTGCAGCAACGCAGCGGCTCCGGAGGCCTTCTATGAGAGTTCCTACTCTGAGCGACCTCTGTATTGTGGGGACAAGGCTTGTCTAAGTTAGTTTGTTCACTTTGAAGTCTCGGCTTCTTTAGGTATTATACCGTCTGTCAAAAATGACGAAATTCAATGTTTTCTTTGAATCAATCTTGCAGATGTGGATGCCAAACAAATATATCCATCTCAATAGTACCCGCGATTAAAATATTCTTGTACTTGTGCACAGGTGAAACTCGTATCACAGATACGGTCACTGAGCATCCTTATGAGCGTCACAGAGAGAGGGAAGAAGCTGGCACCAAAGCAATATATAAATTAATAAATATATCAAGGCTATTATTAAGTTAGATGATTACAAGGGACGTCTTGTTGCTCATAGCACAGCGTGGAAGGCTTTATGTTCTTCTGCGGTGACGGTGGTGGCTTCAACGGAGTTTATTTCTGTTCTGTTCATGCGTTCGTTAGATCCGAATTGTGGTTTTGATCGTGATGCGAATTCGCATGCGGTATTTTTGCGCTCAATATGTTTGGTTTACAAGTTGTTTTACTCCGATGAGTTTTTGAAAAAATTGGGTGTTGTGGAAAACTATTATTCGGGCAGTGACAAATTTTGAGAGTTTATTGTGCAAACACAATTTTCTTATACATATACAAATGAAAATTTGTATGCATTTTTTCATAATCATAGAAATTAGAGATATATTCAGATATTAGAAAGACATTCAGAAATTCGAAAGACATTCAGAAATTTTGAATAAATTAGAAATTTAAAAGGGAATATGATAAAAGTATGAAGTAATGTTATAAGTGACTGTTGCGTACGGTTGAGCTCTGGTATTCTCGTTGTGCATTTACGATATAAATTTTTCTTTCTGTAAATTTCATTCATTTCAAGGAGCCGTGATAATTATTATTCAACCTGTAGTTATTTAGCTTTAACTTGACTTGAATAACAACAGAGGAGGGAGAAGTTCGCATCAAAACAAGTAATCCGTCACTACCTAACTGCCAGGCTCTCGCTCAAACGCTGCCAACTTTCATGGAAATGCATCGTCGATTTCATGCCTGGTAAATGAAGGCGTAATCTGACGTTTTTACGGGTGGTCGGTCGTTTAGGGTAACAAATTATGTTTAGGGTAACAATTCATGTTTAGGGTAACAATTTATGTTTAGGGTTACAAATTATGTTTAGGGTAACAATTTATGTTTAGGGTAACAAATTATGTTTAGGGTAACAAATTATGTTTAGGGTAACAAATAATGCTTATGGTAACAATTTATGTTTAGGGTAACAAATTATGCTTAGGGTAACAATTTATGTTTAGGGTAACAATTTGTATTTAGGGTAACAATTTATGTTTAAGGTTACAATTTAGGTTTAAGGTAACAAATTATGTTTAGGGTAACAATTTATGTTTAGGGTAACAGTTTATGTGTAAGGTAACAAATTATGCTTAGGGTAACAATTTATGTTTAGGGTAACAATTTATGTTTAGGGTAACAAATTATGTTTAGGGTAACAATTTATGTTTAGGGTAACAATTTATGTTTAGGGTAACAAATTATGCTTAGGGTAACAATTCATGTTTAGGGTAACAATTTATGTTTAGGGTAAAAATTTATGTTTAGGGTCACAATTTATGTTTAGGGTAACAATTTGTGTTTAGGGTAACAATTTATGTTTAGGGTAACAATTTATGTTTAGGGTAACAAATTATGTTTAGGGTAACAATTTATGTTTAGGGTAACAAATTATGTTTAGAGTAACAATTTATGTTCAGGGTAACAAATTATGTTTAGGGTAACAATTTATGTTCAGGGCAACAAATTATGTTTAGGGTAACAATTTATGTTTAGGGTAACAATTTATGTTTAGGGTAACAAATTATGCTTAGGGAACAATTTATGTTTAGGGTAACAATTTATGTTTAGGGTAACAAATTGTCTTTAGGGTAACAAATTATGTTTAGGGTAACACATTATGCTTAGGGTAACAATTTATGTTTAGGGTAACAAATTATGTTTAGGGTAACAAATTATGTTTAGGGTAACAATTTATGTTTAGGGTAACAATTTATGTTTAGGGTAACAATTTATGTTTAGGGTAACAAATTATGTTTAGGGTAACAATTTATGTTTAGGGTAACAAATTATGTTAAGAGTAACAAATAATGCTTTGGGTAACAATTCATGTTTAGGGCAACAAGTTGCGTTTAGAGTACCAATTTTTGACACTACAAACAAAGCATGAAAGGAAACGTTGGCAGCATATGAGTATGTAGGGGATATATGTCGTAAGTTGGTTGTAATTTTTCGCGGGACTTTGGTTTCAAAAATACAAATTCGTGATGCGCGGACCATGGGACAAAACGCTCAATTTCCGAGTTTCAGCTGTACGTCAGACCGACACAATGTGCTCAGATAAATACACAATGAGAAGCGTTTACATATGCAGAGATTGCTGTGGTGTGCAAGCATTTATGTGTGTAGAGCGTACATAGAGTCGAAAGAACTAATTTACGTACATGTAAAGCGAGGACGATAATTAAAGTGATTATAAAACTCTGCTCTAACAAAGAGAGTCTTAGTTTTATGGAAAACTATAGCGACGATTTCTAACGTATGTAACTATTTATTTATCAATGGGTAAAATGAGAAGGCATAATCTAATGATGGAGCTCTGTTTCATAAAATGATATTTTAGTTTGATAGAAAAATGTTAAATCGATTTCATAGAAATTTAGAATGCAAAGCTAAGACAAGCTTTCGAAGGCTGTGGGAATCAGGTGTCTGCTGCGAGCAAAAGGCAAGGAAAATGTTCCATGAATTGCAAATGAGTGTTGCGCGCTGGTGGCCGCTCCAATCACGGTTTTAATTGATCTTTCTTGCTTCGCAGGGGAAGATCTGCGCTCGAACAAAAAATGTAAAAAACTCATGAATCAAAAAGTGTAGAAAATTCATGAATTAAAAGTGTAGAAAACTGATGAATCAAAAAGTGTAGAAAAATCATGTATTGAAAGGTGTAGAAAACTCATGAATTGTCACTTTTGCAATAGGAATGAATTTCTTCAAATCCGAAACGTTTGTTTCGTGTAGTTACGTTGATTTTATGCTTTATTCGGAAATTAGGCTTTCCTAGAAATTGAGCTATTTCTTCCATACGTTGGTAACAGTTACAATGTGTGCGCGTGGCTGGTTAGCAGCCAGTGGATATGAAGCGAAGTGATCCACGTGTGGGAGCAGGTGGGTCAGTGGAGCTGGTTGAATACGAGTCAGTGGAGCTGGTTGAATACAATTACTCAACCAATTACACAGGTTGAGTAATTGAACGTACGATATGCTGATAACTCCAGGAGCAAACAGATTAGTGGAGGCGTGCGACTCCAAAGGTTAAAGCAATGCGTTCGTGACATAGTGATGACCCCAAGTTCTGCACCGTGTGTATGTGTTGAGGACTTTTGATTATTTGGAGAGCATGTCGATCACGATAACTGCGGAGTGGTTCTTTTAGATCGAGCGGATGTCGTTCATGTGACTTATGACTGGATTTAAAAGAAAAAACATAAGCCAAGAGGGAACTGACCGAAACGCAAGTGAGACGCAAGTGTTGACACACAACATGAATTAAATGACTCAATTCATTCAATTCTCAGGCTATTAATCTGGCAACTTTGGCCATCAATCTGGCAACTCTGGGCAGCAATATGACAACTCTGGGCAGCAATGTGGCAACTCTGGGCATCAATCAATGTGGCAACTCTGGGCAGTAATATGGTAACTCTGGGCATCACAACCATAAACTTTAAGGCTTACCTTCCTTCCTTCCTTCCTTCCTACCTTCCTTCCTATGTTCTTTCATTACTTCCTTACTCCCTTCCACCTTTGCAGTGGGTCCAACCATAAACTTTGAGCCCTACGTTCCTACCTTCCTTCCTTCCTTTCTTCCTCGCCCGATCGATGCCCAATTTCACACGCCGTTAAATAGAGAGACCTCCAGCAGCGAACTGTAACGAAGCTCTCGTCAGTTACTGACATGATCTTGCTGAGTTTCACGTCCTCATTATTATGTAGACGAGAGAATGTTTCAGAAATGGTCGTTCTGAAATGAAAGGAGGT
Organism: Platorchestia sp. MABIK; assembly: GCA_014220935.1. NCBI lineage: Eukaryota > Metazoa > Arthropoda > Malacostraca > Amphipoda > Talitridae > Platorchestia > Platorchestia sp. MABIK. The sequence goes on along the minus strand of JACJUY010017319.1, from coordinate 6,124 downwards.
TCCCAGCTACCTTCCGTAATCGAGTAAGGGGAAGGCATCATTAGTTATCGACTCAATTTTAGATAACATTGTAATGACTGGAAAATTGAAGCTCAAGTTTTGGACCTGTAAGCCCATTTCAATGTGATGTAAGTAATAAAAATTATTGCACGGAACTGGATTACTCCTTATTTCAAGGAAGTCATGACAAACTTTTGAGAATTACATCACCACCGAAGAAAAAGCGGAGTTTCATTTTCGGGGTAGTGGCAATTACTTGCGTAAATGCGTTGTCTCACTTGAACGCGACTTGATGCTGAGGAGTTAACTCGTACTCGACTCGGCCCGAGTGTGTAATGTGTGATGTCCTAGTTGTAATGATCATGAGTAGAGCTGAGCTAATATGCACGTGTATAAATGCACGCGCAAATGATATGAGGGCAAAGAATATGCGGCTTAAGGTTACATATATGCGGTTGCGGGGTGTCGTATGCACAGTGCTCGCATTTATATGCAAACAATTTGCGATCAAATCTTGCACATGCACGGCTGAGTGATCGACTTCAGTTAGTTGGAACTTGTTCGATATTGTAAATATTGAACTCCAAGGGAATGATTCATTCCGATAGTGTTCAATATTTACAATATCGAGCATTTGCTACTAATGAAAACATGAAAATAGGATTTCACAGGATTTCAAAGTAAAACAAAGTTTAACGTTTGTGGGTACATTTAATAACAATGTAATTTTTAATGTTTTCAAATTGGACAGTTTATTCCTTATCGGCAAGAATACTTTTTTATTGCGAAAACACTCTTTCCACATTGTACGACACCAGGGGAGCCAATTTAAGATTCTCCATGTCAGATGGAGAAAGTTGACCAGCTACTTCGTTGACTTCGTTGCTACTTCGTTGACAGGATTGCCATACAAAATATGACATCCTTAATCATGGGAAGATCTTCTCGTCCTAGCTATATGGAAAAAAGTGTGCTGTATCCCAATCAATTTGGCATGACAAATATCATCTTGCACATCGGTTTTTCAAATGCTGTACAACTAACACTAGGTCGGTTACTCCCTGGTCGAACCGGTCCCCATATCAGATATCTGGGTAGAGTGGGGTATTGTGTTTGAGTTTTCCTTTTACCCAACGGGAAAAATCGCCACGCAGCTCCGGGATTCGAACTCTTGACAGCTTCACGGAAGGGTGCGTTCTCAACCACTCGGCCAAAAAGTTGGTTTCGCACGCTAAATGAGACATTGAGTTTAAACTACCAGCTTTCGGTGATTTTACCGTAAATGAAAAAGGGTCAATATCGGTTAACTTCATGCTGAACCAAAAGGATTATCTTCGTTATTCATATCTATAAAGTCGCAGCAAAAATTTTGAGAATAACAGTGTATCCTCTCATAATGTATTGCATGACAAACTTACAGTTTTCCAGCATTAAGTACAATACAGATTTCCGTCCCGAATGTCATATTCTGGGAATTCATTCTTGAAAGTATCATTCCTTACACTTAAGGGTACTTTCCGATGGAGTAACTTATAATTAATGGTAATCATTAGAATGCTAAAAGAAATTTGTTCATTTATTCATTCATCAACATATTATCCAATACATCTGTAAATTTCAAAAAAAAATTTAAAATTTTTTTTTTAAAAAAGTTTTCATAATCTTCCTCTAGGTAATCCTCCTCATTCCGGACATCCAACGAATACCAAACATCTGCATTATGTCTTGAGTAAACAAATATTGCAGGAATATTAAAATAAGTATATGATCACTTAATGTCAATTGCAGATTTGATTGTCCTTGTGTAAGTCCAGGAAGCTAAATCACTATAATGATGCAAATTTTGGAAATTCCTGGGATGTCCGGAATTGGAGGGATTACCTTATTGAGTTCTTTCTCATTTTTAATGAACAAGCAGAGCCCAACAACGGTATTTATTTTTAATTCACTAGATGCATTTGTTTCGGAAATTGATACAAATTTCACTGTTGCATTTCCACTTTAACGCTTTGTACGTATAGGGAGGCCTATGTGTAGAACAGAACAAGAAAACTATCACTAAGTGTACAAAAGCTATTACACCATGCAATTCTTAAAAACTTCAAACTCCATTAAATTCAGTTCGGACACCTCTATTGTATTTTATATTTGAACCAAATTTAACTGAAGAACAGGTCAAGAAGGAGACCCAAGCATCAGGTAATGAACACAGCGCACCGGGTAAAACTTACGATGTTGCTTTAGCAACTGATAGTGTGTATGCGAGAGGTCCCATCAATGTACAAAATTTCTGGATCTAGGAACAAATTTACAGTATTACATTACAAAAATAAAATTACACCATTCGTATTACAGCATATTTGCAATGATATCGTGCATATGCATAGTGCATTTTGCATATTACATCTGTTACATCGCATATGCAAAATTGCAAATGTGATTTTGCATATACACAAGAAAATTCTTCGCAGTGCATAAAACATTCTGCATGTCTCTTGGCGCGCAGATATGCAAGTCATGCAATGGCACAGCTCTAATCATGAGACGGTAGATCATAGATTGGAATTAATTTGCCAAGGCTATATTTGAAAGTTCATTATTCAATTTTTCGAACTGATGGCCAAAATATGGTAGTTCGCAATTTATAATAGATAAAATTTGTTCAGGCCCTCGAGTTCTATACACACTTGAAAGAAAATGAACAATCGATTTATAAAAGGCACGACAGGAAAACCGCTGGAAGAAAAGTATGACTTGAGGAACTGATATTCATGGTGAAGGTTATCATGGGTTGAATAAATCTTATAGGCTCTGTTGATTAAAGTGAATAGACTGTTTGTTTTAGAAGACTTGGAACAGAAACTAAAAAAGCTGAGACCTAAGCCAGTAACACTTTGTTTTCTAAAAACAAAGGGAAAAAATCTATTGTCCGCCCCATAAACTTTGTCGTCAAGAAAATTTAGAAAATCGCCGTGTTCTAAATCTACCATAAACTTAATACTAGGATGGTGAACAATCAAATATTGCAGGAATAATTGCACATCAGATCATTAAAATCATTAAAATTCTTTTAAAGTTCTGCCTTGCTATTACCTTTATAGTTAAACTGCTTAGCAGAAAAGATATTCTTTATTGGTATAGCTTTAGAATACAACCCTGTGACTTGGGTATGGTACAATTATACTTCATTTCTACAGTCTTCAATAGTAGAATGTTCAACAATATAATATTTGCCTCCAATAGTATAATGCTAACAATATACCATTTTAACGGAACAATAATGTTCCCTTCAAATTATCTAATTTTGCCCCACAAACAACACACAGCTGACGTTTTGAGACTAGATTGAACAACCGCTCCAAGTTTATCTTTCGGAAAATTGTTGGTCGTGAATATTTTTCAACACAATTGGATTTTTCCAGGTACAAAATTGCACGTCGTAATTTGACTATTCCTATCAATTTTCGACACATTAAGCAAATTTATTAACCGCTAGGATTACCTCGCAGTTCTATCGTTTGTAGTTCAGAGATGTTCACAGTCAGTAGCGTTATTTTGCACCATGCCAAGAATAAGTTCTTCGACTAGGTCCTAATTATTTTAGACGGGGGAGATAAGGATGATCAACCTCCCTCAAAAAAGTTAATTTAAAAGACTTCAAGTAACTCAATAACTGGAGTCAATAACACGGGGAACTTTTGCAGCAGCCGGTGATAGACGGGACGAGAGGAGGTTTTGGCGTCGGAGCGCGATGACGAATTACCGCAAAGAAGCTCATGTTTCTGATACTCTTTGTGTTCCTATACGCACTTTGTGTTCCTATCCGCACTTTGTGTTCCTATCCGCACTTTGTGTTCCTATCCGTACTTGTGTTCCTATCCGCACTTTGTGTTCCTATCCGCACTTTGTGTTCCTATCCGTACTTGTG
>JACJUY010017295.1:0-12279 GCA_014220935.1 Platorchestia sp. MABIK | reverse complement strand
TGTGAGCTGCAGTGTGTGCTGCAGTGTGTGTTGAAGTGTGTGCTGTGCTGCACTGTGAGCTGTAGTGTGTGCTGTGCTGCAGTGTGTGCTGCAGTGTGTGCTGTGCTGCAGTGTTTGCTGCAGAGTGTGCTGTGCTTCAGTGTGTGCTGCAGTGCGTGCTGTGCTGCAGTGTGTGTTGCAGGGTGTGCTGTGCTGCAGTGTGTGCTGTGCTGCAATGTTTGCTGTGCTTCAGTGTGTGCTGTGCTGCAGTGTGTGCTGTGCTGCAGTGTGTGCTGCTAACTCGCATGCTACAAAGCGGCAACTCGTAAGCAGCTCGCATGCTACAATGCTGTAACTCGCATGCTACAAAGCGGCAACTCGTATGTAACTCGCATGCTACAATGCTTTAACACTCACGCTGCAATGACTGGGTCGTGCATCGGAGCACAAAGGGGAAATCTGGGCGTAACTTTCAATGAGAGAAATACGAACGCAACTCAGGCTCAGTTGCGATGAAAAATACAAATACGGATCTGCTGAGACTCCCCGCCTGCTTAATGAACGAGGAAATGCTTCATGGTAATTAAATGTGTTGCTCTTTGTAGGAGTCTAGTATTCTCTCGGATGTTTTATTGCAGAGCGCTGAAATACTTCACTTTGCGGCTGTTATATTCCAGTGTTTTTTAATGCTCTTAGCAAATATTCAATTACCGTCAGTTTTCCGCAGAACAATTACTCAGAGAAGTAGGGCGAGAGACGTCAGTCGCAGACGAGGCTTCGTGTGATGAAGCAAATCGATGCACGCAAGTATAATTCAGATGCTGCTGCTGCGCATGCGCACCTCAGAAGATAAAGCATGCTAAGCAATATCCGTGTGTATTCTAAGTGCATTATTTTTAAATGCTGAGCGAACTGATTTTATTGTGGCAGTACTTTTCTACTTTGTATGGTTTCACATAACGACATCGATCCAAGAGCCTGAATACACGAGCCACATTCGCAAGTGTTGCATAAATAATAATGCTGTTTATTCAGTCACGAAGAAAGGGATCGAATTTCTGATCAATGTTAAGAGATCTTTATTCAGGAACTGAAAAAACTACACAACTCAGTAGAATAGCTGACAGTATCTACTGAATATTATTGCCATATTTGTTCTCTCTGTGAGGTTTTTTACTTTATTTTATTGCAATTCTTTTCTTTGGTGCGCGCAGCCATCGATAAATGTATCATCTTTTGCAAATATACAGTCAATAAGGGAGTGTTTTAATTACATTAATATGTGAGTAATCCGAGTTAAAATATTTTCCATTACGGAAAGGCCTGGACTCTATAAATTGTTAATAAAGTATAACTTAATGTTTCCTTTTGCGTACAGGTACACAGTTTCAATGCCACCAGCGAGTGTGACTGCACCCTCGTACGGAGAATTGGGGAGTGGATCTCCTCCCACAAAAACCCACTCAAACAATCAGAACAATTTAAAAAATGAACATGGAAACTTACACACTAACATGCAATGAGAAAACGGCAAGGAAAATGATCGGTGGTGCGCACCGAGGTGACGTGCACACCCTTACACTCCGCGACCATTTCATATTGTCAGCTTTTTTTTCTCGTTTACTTCATTTGTAATGACTCTCTTCGCAGTTGGGGATAATCATGCTTTATATCCTTCAATAAAATATAGTCAAAAAATATCACACAATTAACAAAAACTTCAACTGTATGCTAATGTATGATTTACTGACAGCATAATGCTATAAGCGCTCAATTTGATCGATCAAAGAGCCCCAAGCACCAAAATAAAATACACGAATTGTAAACCATGAATTACTGCTTACTTTTCAACGAACATAAATTCAGCAATGTTAAAGTAGCAAAGAATGTTCAACAAATGACGCACTTGAGCAATCCTGAAGTTAAAAGAAAGCCAACAAAAATACATTCCGTGCCCATTGGACGATTGATGAACAACAGTACAACATATTTCACGTGCAAGTGGTAAATTGACATGTAACTCTAAAACAAACGCTGATAATTTCTAAACACGCCGTTGCACTTCACACATTTCGCGGTGCGTATTCCAAAATTCTCATTTACTTCAGTTTTTTGCTTCACTCACCATCAGTTCGTGTGTGGTAGGTGTATCACTCTATTGTGGTAGGTGTATCACTCTATTGTGGTAGGTGTATCATTCTATTGTGGTAGGTGTATCACTCTATTGTGTTAGGTGTATCACTCAATTGTGGTAGGTGTATCACTCTATTGTGGTAGGTGTATCACTCTATTGTGGTAGGTGTATCACTCTATTGTGGTAGGTGTATCACTCTATTGTGGTAAGTGTATCACTCTATTGTGGTAGGTGTATCATTCTATTGTGGTAGGTGTATCACTCTATTGTTGTAGGTGTATCATTCTATTGTGGTAGGTGTATCACTCTATTGTGGTAGGTGTATCACTCTTTTGTGGTAGGTGTATCACTCTATTGTGTTAGGTGTATCACTCAATTGTGGTAGGTGTATCACTCTATTGTGGTAGGTGTATCATTCTATTGTGGTAGGTGTATCACTCTATTGTGGTAGGTGTATCACTCTTTTGTGGTAGGTGTATCACTCTATTGTGGGAGGTGTATCACTCTATTGTGGTAGGTGTCTCACTCTATTGTGGTAGGTGTATCACTCAATTCTGATGCTCGTTGCGCCAATTGCGCTCGCGGTTTCTTCATTACAGCCTTCATTATTTATTATTATAAAACAGCCCTCCGTCCTTGCCTGTATTTGATCTCTCTAAACTCGGCATCGCTCTCCTTTACACTTTCCTGAGAATGATTGATTAATATTTGATGAATTTTGATCGTCACTTTTTGTATAATAAATGAGTCATGAAGCGTCCTATAATAGCGCCTTGTATTGTTTTTCGCGACCGTAAGAGCAATTTTCACAGATCTTTTATGCAAAATTTTTCTCCAGCAACTGCCTCTACTCTACTTCGACTCTGATAGTCTGATTCTGTTCTAAGGAGAGCCGCCCACTACAGGGTTTGTCACAGTTTCATCAACGCTTTAGTACTTATCACAAGATTTAGATTTTCTCAGGTAGTAGTGGATTATTCTGTTACTGCACTGGTCACCCAATTGCAAAGTCTGGAAATATATAAATCGTTTGAATCGAACTGCCTACCTTGAATGTAAGGCCTCTGACTTGGTTGCGTAAACTCGCTTAAATGTGCCTTATTTATCCCCTGGAAAGCCCAGTAAACCTTCCATCGCTTCAATACAATGCCGGTTAGCCACCGTAATAAAAAATGTACGTCCTAGAGATGAATAAAATTTCCGTGTGCCTCGAGTATTATCAACACCTTACAACGAAGTCTACTCTTGACAGCGTGAGTTGACACCCTAAAAGTTGACAGCATAAGAGTTGACAATATAAAAGCTGATAGTTTGATGGGCAACTTTTCCTAACTTACTCTCTAGCAACATGTTTGTTAATTTCTAATCAATATCGCAATCATTAAGATTTCCAAGAATTTATTTAATTTATTCATGACGTGTGCAAATGACCTAAAATATCTTGGAAAGATCATTCTATTTATTTCATAAGCTTAATGACACTCTCATTATTCAACGGCTATATTTGTGTCACACAGGCAGATACATCACATGTAAAATATCAATTCACCATTGAAATACTCATTTAACACAGCTTTGAGCAGAGCAGAATCCAAGCTACCCACAAAAGCAAAGCTCCAGTGCAAGATTCGCAGTACCTCTCTACTTTCCGCCCAGCTTTCCTAGAACTGCTGAGCACAACGCTGAGTCGCGCTTCCGAGAACCACGGCTCTTGAAACATGAAGAGCTTTGTTGAAGATGATGAAGTCATCGAGCGGACTGATGAGCACTGCAGGTACGGTTTGGACTTCCTTGGTGCCTCCCCGGTACCGTGAGCTAGCTATTCGACCAGGTACTTGTGCTACGTACTTTGGTACTGTGTACTTTGGGACCGTGAAGGTACTGTGTTCTTTTTTTATTCAATAGCAGTGCTTGTATCAGGAGATTTTTTACAGAACTTGATCGAATTTTGGTGTTGGAACGAAGTTTGTAAATTTAATGTGTTTAGGAGCTTCGAAAAATACTTTTGATTGTGCAAAGTTTCTATAGGGATCCTTGAATCAATATCTGTGCGTGGTTGAAGTTGGTGCGTATGGAAATAACAGTTGAGCGCAACTTCGACAGCAGTAAAATCATTCGGGATTGGCAGTAGATTTACACAAAGTTTACCTCACAAACTAGATTTCAAACGATATTTTTCAGTGCAAAAAATTGGAACTTAATCTTATAAAAAAAAACTGAATCTTAAAACTACCCATCACATAATGAAAATCGTCATTGTTTATAATTTATATCATTTAGGTTTATCGTTTAGGTCACGTCCCAACACATCACCTGAATATGAGAAGCTGTACCAGGAGTTTGTAGGCATTAACCTCGCGGACAGAATCAATGCAAGTAACTTATCAGTGCTGTGGGAAAAGACCTAAAAGTCTCATATAAAAAGAGGTCGGGCTCTTTGCTTGCTTGTCAATTACCAGCATGGTTGAAATAAATTTAATTCACAACGTCCTATATTTTAAATTCTAATGGAGTACAATTGCATCCCAACTCACTTATAATTACGTTTAAAAATTTGTTTAACTCACCTAGCTGCGCAGACGATGATTTTCAACTACGATGAAACAAAAAATCTGACGGGTTCCTAGCAGAAAAGTAGCTTTAGCACTTAAGAATTGAAAATGGGAATTTTCAAACTGAAACAAAACCGGTTGTATGACTTCATTATATTATTTGAACGCCAACGTAGAAATAACAGTATCGAGATGACTGCTTCTATTCATCAAGTCGATATTTAGTCATTTTGAAAAGCTTGGAACAAAAGAATGATGGAATGCAGGTACTTGAATTAATAAAAATGTGAGCTCCCAGCATGAAAATTTTCAAGAGTGCTTGCGTTAACATTTAACTAACAATGCAATTAGAGTAGGGAAAAATTTTTTTAAGGAGATAAACATTATTAAAGTAAGCTAACATTGACCTTAGAAAAATGTAGCAGTTTGAACACCTAGCTTGAGTGAAAATAGAGTCACCCAGACTTCATGACGGCTTACCCGGAAGTGCAGAGCAAGATTTTACTATTTTTGTAATTAAATTACACCTCTGCTTGGGGCCGGCGAAAGTTGAACAGAACTACACAAAGGTTGCTATCATAAATTTATTGGTTCATGATTTTCAACGTGACGAACTATAGTGAGGTCATCTTCAATTTCTAATGAGACAGAAATTAACTGTTCGGTGAGTTAGCCTTCACTTCATGTCACAGAAGTTTCAGACTCAGTAGTTCATCCCAAAGTTTTAATTTCAAAGATCAGTCACCTCCAAGTAATTTATTTAAAGTTTTTTAATGACACTTCAAATTTTATTGAACAACTTTTACTCTATCCCCACATACGACCGTGAGAAGTGGCTCTACAAATGCACGTGCAGTTAGTAGATGTACTCTTCTCATACAAACAACATCCGAAAGGCACTCTCTACGCAAAGTTAATTTGATAGCATCTCGATTAAATTATTTTACACAAATCCAAGAGCTGACGCTCATTTAGCAGATTACGGCTATCCACTTTGAATGTTATTTGGCTCTGGAAATAAAGCTAATGCAATCCGACCCTCGTACTGCACACTGCATCGTTCAACAAAACTGTCCATGTTTTGGCTCTGAGTACAGGTTCGTTTTGTCCGCAGCTTGGCGAGAACTTCTGAGAGTTTATACTTCACATTAAAAAAGCGAAAGAAATTACAACTTGTAGAGGGAAGTCAAGTTTGCCTACTTTTTAGACCTCAGCTCGCCGTCGACTGGACACTCGCTCAACTAACACACCACTGCCAGGTACTATCTTTCATTCTTTGAAATTTCTTTGAACTGTATAACTTTCGTCAACTTCAATGAACAAATTTAAATAGCATTAGCTAAAAGATACTCATTGCTTCTTTCTCTGAAATGTGTCGATAATTGAAACTGTGAACTCTAAAGTTCAATGTACGGAAAAATGGGTTATAAAAATTTAGAAAAAGAGTGTAATCGTCGTTAAAACATTTTCCATTACGGATGTCAGGGCAAAATCTACGCCTAAGTTCGTAATGCCTAATTGGGCGAAGGATTATTGATGAACTGAATCTTTGAGGGACTTCATGATTGAAATTCTAGTAGGACAAAGTGAGGATTTACAATCTCGAAAGTTAGCGACATTTAATGGAAACGAAGACAAAGCAAAACTTCTACACGATCACAAAATTAATGATTATATTGAAGACAAAATAGACAAATTTGAACAAATTAACTATACCGAGTTACAATATTTAAGTTCACTGAGTTATAATGCTAAGTTGCACTCGGTTAAACAGAACTGCACTAAGTTTCACAGAATAAAATTTAGCTATACCGAATGATGAGCAATACTGAATAATAAGAAACAACACTGAGCTGTGCTAGATCGACATAGGTAATTGGTGCTCGTAAGACCTGCAATCAAGCAAAACAAAAATTGAAACCGGTGACACAAGACTATGGAATTCAATTTAGTTCACTATACAGGCAAGTAAAACTATGTTTATTGACACCAATTTGAACTCACCAACGACGGCCAGAAGGAAATCGCCCTACCACAAGCGGTCTAGCGGTTAGCTCAAGAAACAAAATGAAGAAAAAGAATCCTATCTAAGAAGTTCGGATACATCTACCGACAACAGAAAGGCCTGGTATCTATTTATTATAAATCAATTTATATGTTAATGTTTATTCTTTGCGTACAGGGATACAATTTCAGTGCCACAAGAGAGTGTGACTGCATGTGATCATCTGCGAAAAGATCTCTCTTTGCAAACACCAACTAAATTATTCTATCGTCGAGTTATGTGAAGCTCACGAACGTTTGTATATTAAATGGAACGCACTAAGAATGAATGCCAATGCATGAATTTGAAAAGTAAATTTCAACATGAGTTCTCTTTTAGTTTCCTAAGTAATTTCATGATGATGTGCATAAAATTTCATCTACAGAAACAACTCTAGGCTGACATAAACGAAAAGTCCACATTCTCTCGGGGGTCAAATTTTCGAACATATGTTTTTTGATCCAAATGCACCGAACATGATCCCACAACAAATTCCCAACATGATCCCAAATCACTGAATGTTACTGTGACCACAATTCGACGACTGTGATAAATTTTCTCATCAATTACGGAAACTTATTTAGCTAATTTCGGTACTCGTCGCTGTTGCTTTTCTCCCCAACCATCGAACTTCCTCAAGCAGTGCCGAAAGATTTTACCACAATTTATTAAGGATTCACTGAATCTAAATCAAACCCGATTTCTATTCCTTTTAGGCCGACACGACCTTTTGATCGTTGTAATAGGCTGTGAACCACAAAGAAAGTTCTCCAACAAACTAAAACTAAAAAGAATGACGTTTTGTACAGGAGTGCAAATAATTATTGTAACATTACCTTACGAAGGGCGAAAAGGCGAAAAAATCTGAGTTTTGCTGATGATTCTAAATTGAATATCGGTTTTCATGGGCGGAGGAGCAGACTCTTTCAATATTGAACCACTTGATTCCTCGAAAAGCGAATCTCCCTCTGGAATTCCACCTTAGAGTGACGTGGGTTGCTGGAAGGTCCAGTAGCACATCCCCTTTACACTTCGTTCTCCAAAGTGAAAGAACTTCCCAGGCCGCGAGATAAACATGCGGCTTCCGTGCGCGTGCGGCCTGGCCTGAGCTGTTTGTTCCGTTCATAAATTTATTCAGACATTTTTCTGGGCTTCGCTACTTTGGGTGAATCATGTGTATCTGTAAGGGCGTTAGAAGATTTCTGGGTGAGAATTTCTTATGAACAATTGCCTCAGAATGTGCCTTAAATAACGTCTGCTGGTTGTTCCCAAGGTAGTCAAATGAACTTGCAAGGATTGTTGGTTAGTGCACCAATTTTTCACAACGAAATATCCCATCACGTTTAACGTTAAGCAGTATTTCTCAAAAAGGAAACGATTGGTGAAGTATCTGAACGTCGACTCTTTAATTAGCTTTAAAGAGCCAACTGGTTGGAGACATGAACTGTCGAACTAGTTCATGCTGGAGTTAATGAATTTAATGATGAAGCTTCTTGTAAAAATTAACAATTTACAAAATATTAATGAAAGTCACAACTTCCAGTATTTCGAAGATCGCTATGAAAACTATGCAGAACGCAGCAGAGAAAAATGGAAACTAAAACGATTTGAAACAGAAAATTCTGAGCTCGCTCATAGTTACTCGCGCAGAGGGGTTTGGAATCCAGAAAACATGAAACTCCTTCTAACTTTAACGAATTTTCTCATGATTATCAATACGTTTAAGCGGGACGGAAAATGACACATTATCATTTTGCAATACCTTAATAGAAGAAATAAATTCAAAGGGAATTTTGAGTCCAATTATAAACATGAACGGATTTTCACTTGTAATTTATGATTAATTTCAATTGGTTTTCATTTCAGAGCTTTCACCCATGGTCCCATGTATCGTCAGCAGTTGACGGATGTTGAATACCAAGATGTTGAGCTAGACGCAGGGAAGCGATGTATTCCAAATAATGTCAACGCAGCTGTCACACATTTCACATTTACGTCACACATTCACGTACAACTCATTTATAGATTATATGTTTTTTTAATTCCAGCGCCTCTTCTAGAAATGTGGCAGGAGTAAATACAGTAGTTGGTCAAAACTTAACTTAACGATTACGAGTTTACTTGGCTTGTCAAAAACATTTCAAATGCAATTAAATGAAAGCTAAATGCTGTCGTAGGTTAATGCTTAGGCCTAGGACATTGGCTAGTCATTTTTGTCAGAGGAGTCGCGTTCAATAATTAGATACAAGCCAATGTTAAAATTCCTTTTTTACTACACACGCGATGGTCGGCTTTCAAAGTTTCATAAGATTCATAATATCACCGTCTATGAATGAACGAGAACTCGTGTTTCCTAAAAGAATGCTCCATTTTCATTACGAATTCAACTCATCATTCATTGGCGCTCCAATGAACTCATGATTCATTGACGCTCAAACATTGATTCATCGATAAATCAGCTCGCGATTAGCTCAGGTCTCCTGCATAGACTCTGCGCCCCACAACTGCCATAACAGAGGCACTAAACGAAACGAAACGAGGCTGCGGCAAAATGTTGAGCAGTTTTCAGCACGGAGTCATGAAAATGTTGTTCGGAAGAGCGATGACTGCTGTCGTAAAATGTTAAAGTATAAAGTGCAAGAACAAAATTGCAGGCTGTTTTATTTTGATTGTTTGTTGCTGGGGATTTTAATTTTTAAGCAAATTTTTCATCTTCGATAGTCTGTTTTCCTGTAACTATCTCTAATTTAAGTGCAGTAACTATGATTTTTTTGTATTGAATCTCACTTGTAGTATAAAGGCAAATTCCACTAGCATGAAAACTTATAAATATTCCTTCACGATTCTTATTGTACTCAAGGATTCTCTTACGCAATAATTCTAATTTGAAAAGGACGTTAGCAATCACGATGTGCTCAATATAATGCAAGATCCAAATGACTCACTCAAGCCAGAAAAATTAGTCGACATAAACGAGAGAAGGTTGTGCTCTCCGGGTTAATTAACCAACCCTTTATGCAGGCGTCAAGAATAAATTTTATTGATATTTAGCTGTAAACCAACATTTTAAATGTTAAAATGTTCAACATTAAAATGTTTTGATAGATATTATCCAGTCCTGTAACACACGTGTAAATATACAGGCTTTTTCTCATCGAGATTCATTGCATGGCCGCTTTTCTTCTGGAGCCTTGGAAACAATAGGCAAGTGCATGAATCTCACCATTCCCTTGACTCCCGTGCAAAGAAACGCTTCGCAAAGTCTACTAAGTAAATCTTGGTTTAAAAACACTGAAGGCTCGCAGACTTGTCGACTCTCGCGACATCGGTTCGGCGAAAAGCATGATACTGAAAACGCCGACGTTCCGGACTTTAATCGCAAAGTAAATGCGAGAGAACTGAGACGTCTAATATTCTGAGAAATCTTTTCCGTTAACCAATGTGTGCTCAAAATTAGAGAAAAATATTTGAGGCATGGCATAAAGTTTGCAAAAGGTTTGTCTTTCCTCACCTTCTCCTGTAACTGTTGTTTCCTCATTGAGAGACATTTTTGCACGCAGATGTTCCCATCCTATTTCTTTCACTGGAGCAAATGCATCACATGTTTGGACAGCCTTTGTTACCTACTGTTAAAGTAACTTTCTGAGTCAATATATTTAAAGGCAATATAAATAAGTGTAATCCATCACACAAAATGAATCACAGTTGCATTTTATTATTCCAAGTCACAGAAGATTTTTTTGCCTCAGAATATATTTACAGGCTCTCAATGCGGGGCGAAACGATATCACATCGCCATTACCGCCGCCAGGAAGAATGTGAGCTCAGTAGAGCACTGGAACATTTTCAGGTTTAATTTCCTTGCAATGAAAGAAGAGGATATTCGATTCGTTTCATCTGAGATAACTTAAAAAATCGAGGCACTCGACATCACTGAGTTTTACAATAGAAGTCTTTGTTGACTCGGTTTCTTTATTAAAAAACGAACTTTTCACCGAACGAACCCGAGTTCCTTACATTTAACTGATAGATGGTTTCTTTCAAGAAAAATACCAAGCGTGGATTGAGTGAAGAATTTGTTTTATGTCAAAAATTTGCTTAGCTGTAGATCTATCCATTTGAGTAATTGGAAATATTCACGTCGTTCTGAATTCAATAATCCACATTGCACTCGCACCGCTTACACAGGACTTACCTCTGCATCGTCCGTACACTGTACAAATTGCGCTGAGATTCATCTCCCAAATTTCCCTACAAATTGAGAACGGCTATGCAAAAATTACTCAGATGAAAAAATCGAAACAATTGAAGTGCGTTTCTTCGTATTAATTTTTCTCCCTTGAGGACACTAATATTTATCCCCATACATCCAAGCGAGAGTAAAGGGCAATGTAGGCTAGAAAAGCTCAGGATTCTAGATGCTTATAGTCCTATCAGATGTTTTTACCTCTACAATGAACATGAATGTTCTGTAAAGAAGAAAGTATACTTTTGTTTTTCGAATAGACGTACCACAGAAACAACGATGCGAAAATAACGTTTAACTTTGCGACGTATTTTCAGCACAAATGAACGTAACGTGACGTAAGGGACTATGAGACCTGAATTCAATGTAACTGATTCATTTGTCGTGATTATGATGATGTTTGTTAACAGAACGTTCAAGTTAAAATTCCATCAGTGAGTTCTCTCATAATAATCAATTAAAATGAATGATTAAATAAAATAAAAAGCCGGATTTAGATAACATTTGAACGAAATTGCAATACTCGAGAAAGATGACAACGGTCATTGTGGCTCAAACACGAAACAGAAATTCTCCGGAGCGGCAATCATGGTTTTAAAAACATTCTCACGATCAGGAATGAAAATAGCGTCAGTCGGTTCCAAGACTAGGAAGCTCGACCATTTTAAGCACTAATGGTAAATGTTCAAAGGGCAAAAAAGAAATCAATTTAAAAATTGGTGCTGCATATTCGACTAAAACGTTCCGTCTTCTACAGCAACATTCCAAGTATGTCACACGTCTGTTTGCTGCTGCCCTTTTTCCTTTTATCAAGTGTTTTGATTGAATGAAGCGCTCGTGAAAATCTTTAGCAATTCTTTCGTTCACAAATTCTCTCATTTTTTCCCGACTTAACAAAAAACTTGCTCGTTTATTTGCATATTCGATAGCATCATAGCCTTTCATGATGTGTTTACATTCTTTTTTTGATTCATCAGAACACCTAATTCTGATTTTCTTCACTGACACACAACAATCTGATATTTGCACAACTTTTAAATCACCTGTAAATATTCTTTTCACCAACGCGGGGCTAAAAATTTGTTTCCTTTATTGACCGCGAAACAAGAAGCTGTGGAATTTCCTGCTACTGATAGGAAATTCTTTGTACACACGTCCCATGCTATCGAGGTGGTCTAACTTTTTTAACCTAATAAATTAGAGGGCATAAATAAGTATCCCGGGATTTCCATCCCTGAAATCAACAGAAACACTCCAAATTCTTCACCATCAATGTTCTGTTTTAACGTACAACTTACCAACTTTAGACATGTTTAGTGACCCA
>JACJUY010017290.1:0-10001 GCA_014220935.1 Platorchestia sp. MABIK | reverse complement strand
CCCTTAGGTTCTCCCTTGCTCGGCCATAACACATCGGCGATACGTCCTTGATTTTCAATTGGGTAGGACTGACAGGTGTAGGAGTCACCTCATGTATTGAATTTTAATTCCCTGAAAGTCATTTGTTTCACTAGATTAGGTTTATTTTTCAGTTAAGGACCATCTGTCTTTCGGTTCACTGCCATCCCTTTCTTCGGCACCTCTTACTATCTTTTTGAACTTTCTCTTCTTTCAGCACTTGCTGTTTATATGCGCAGGGTTTCCTGTGCGGGAGCACACCTGTGCATAGATTCCTTATGCCCACATCTCCGTACTAGATGGTGCCTTGTACTTCGCTCTCTTGTTGCGACGAGTATTGCCCGTGAGAGCCTTAAACTAATCTAATGATCTAATTCCTAAACTTCATACTGTATTTTCTCTTCAACCAGTCAATTAATAGTTGTTCTGTGGCGACACTTAGCAAGTACGATTATCTTACTTAGCAAGTACCTCCTGGTTGGGTACCATTATCTCTGGCATCAAACTCATGTACATGTACAATGAGTTAAACTACCTCTTGCAAATAGAGGGCAAATGGGTAGGTATATGTATTCAATGCTTTATTCATTTTTTTTTGCTTCAGGAAACCGTGACGTCAACGAAGCAACTGGTGCAGCTACGACTTCTGGCGGTGACTTCTCTGGTGAAGGGGTCACCGGTGGCTTTATTCACCAAGCCACAAACATTCTCAACCTTTCGTAGTGCACTTGCAGTTTTTCCTAAGGTGAGGTATTTCGCGTCAATACTGAAAAAAGTTAACTCTTTGTTCCCTTTATATGTATTTATATTTATGAACGTGTAGAGGCTTTGAATGGGTGAAAATAATGAATAATATATTATAAAGTACTAATTGTATGAGAGCATGATTGCATGAGACGTGCATTAATAAGTGTGTGTATTTAGAATTTTTTTTGTGTGCCAGATGTCTTCAGTATCTTGCACTGCCAGTATTTCGCCAGTATTTCTGCTTTGAAACAACAGAAGAAGTAAATTTTTTTAAATTGTTTTAATAAAGGGAAATCCGCCCCAAAATTTTAGTTGTACCTCTGGAATCGAGTTTGTGTTTTAGTCCAAACTGATTTGGGAGTGGAGCTAGAATCAAACGGCACAACATCTGATGAGCAAACCACGGGGATCTTCGAGTACAAAAAAATACCCACGAAAATGGTATGAACAGAAAAATTCGCAGCGTTGGTGCATCATCTCAAATCCTTCATGGAAGACGGAACATTCCTATTTCTCTACATCATCGCAATACTGGAAATTTTTTTGAATGCTGTAGTATTTTACGAGTTGGTCTAATTTTTTTCTTCATAGTTTATTGGTGAGTGGGTTAGAAAATGAATGCGTGCACGCATCGAAGCCGCAACCTGTATGTGGTTGGAAAAATTGATTGCATGAGTATGGTAGTAAGTTTTTCAACTTCGACCTTTTCATCTGCAGCAATGGTGTGGTTACAACCAGGAGCTCTCTTACCGATGTGCTTTTTGCTGCAAATCTAGCTTCAGCAGGATGCTGTTGCTCTTTTGCTGCCAGAAGGTGTAGTGGTGAGAGTATCTGGGATAGTCTTTTATGGCAGTAGCCTGGTCTTTTTGAGGTCGTTGCAAGGCCCACTATAAGTCGTACGGAAGCAAGAGAAGGCCGTTATTAGCCTTGATCAAGCAGTCATGAAGCCCAAGAAGGCCGTTATTAGCCTTGATCAAGTAGTAATGAAGCCCAAAAAGGCCAGTACGAGACTCGTTGAAGCAATGGAAAAGCCAAAAAAGGTCATGAATAGCCTCGCTCAAGTAGTAGAGAAGCCCAAAATGGCCGTCGCATTAGCCGCTGCGATGCCCAGAAATAGCCGTTTAACAGAGCTAAAAATAGGTGATATAGCGACCTGAAATGGGCTAATTTACCGCTTGAAAACGACTAATCTCTTGGCTTATTACTGCCTGAAAACGCTTTTTTTTTAAATACTCAGAATTTCAATAGGGTTCACCATCCATTAATGTGTTTTCAAATAGACAACATCCTTCAAAATATTATTTCACAGCCTTAAATTCTACGCAAACTAATGCACAAGGCTTATCACCAACTTGATTCAAGAGAACGCTTCACAGGCTTGAATTTGTTTCACATAAAAGAAAAGGCTATCACAAGTTGAACACTAATGATTGTTCATTAGCAGAAGTGAATCACTGTGAAGTGTATCAAAGCAAAGTGAAATGAATCATTTGTGCATCATTTTATCGAGTTTCTGTTTGGAACAGGTAGTCCGAAGAGATCTGTTGTACGCCCTAATTGACTGCAGTGTTCTCCATCTGACAAAAACCTTATTTGGTACATTGTTTTTGAGACAGCAAGTGCGAGGTTTAAGGCAGTTATTATGGATTACTTTACACACAGATTGCAGAAGCCTGGTAAGTGAATAATTTTTCTGAAAAGATAAAGGAAAACTCTCTCATAACAAATGAGAGTGTGTACGAAAGACTAACTACCATATTTCAGTCCCTTGCGCGGATCATCAGACTGAATATACTCTTTAAATAAAACAAAAAAATGAAAACTGAAATTTTTTGCGCTAAGAACGGAAGAACATGTACTGCATTCAGCCAAAGATGTTTTTTTCAGTTGCTGGTGGTAGACGTCTGTTTTCATGGCAAAATAACCAGAGATATAAGTGGCGGCATCTTCCACTTCCACAGAAGTAAAAATATCTCCGATCTCGGTGGCTCGGTTGAACACCAAGGCAGCCTTTTGTTCCTCTTCAGACACCTCAATGATAGGTGGAACTACTTCACTTTCTTCCGGCACCTGAAAGGCAAGAAAAAAATGTGAACTCATGTTAAAAATTTTTTCAATGAAGTCTTTGGTTTCATAAGCAAGCATTTCAGTTGCATTTAAGAGTACAGATTTAAATCTGAGAGAAAATGGAAAGTAAAGCTAATATGATAAATTGAGATGCAAGTGAGAGCAACTAGAAAAAGGGGTCAGTTGTAAAGAATTAAGCTGAATGGGATGCAGCATTGAAAAGTATACATAGAAATGGAGATGATAAACTAGAGCATAATACTAAATGTAAAAATCTAAGGAGCCTCAATGGAGAAAAAAACGAAAAGAGACAAAAAGACAGGATTGAATTAGATCATTTGTTAGTTTAAGCCTGCTAAACCGCTAAAAAAAAGCGTGTCTAGAGGAGAGGAAGGAGAAAGGCACCATTTAGTGAGGAGATAAGGGAATGGGATATCATGGGGGAAACAAGATATGAGGGGAAAAAAGGAAACACGAGATTGAAAGTCGTAAGCAGAGAAGTGTGAAATACAAGGCTTAACGCAAAACCAAAATTTATGCAGTCAATCTATTTCCCACAATTCCTCTCTAACAGTTAATGTTGTCTAATATATTTACATTTCCTAATCTAATCTTAACTAATAAACTAATGAAAACTTCGAAAGAATAAGTCTAAAAAATGCAAATATCAATTTAATGAGACTCCTAATAATTGAGTCGGGAAAATCGGTCCATAATCTGGACAACATCTTAAATTTTATTCTGATATGTGTGTATTCCTTAGAGGGTTACCAGACTCATCTCACCTCTGCTAAGAAGCCCAAGGTCTCTCCTAATTGCTCATCAGGAGCTGGTTCGCAATTGGAGGCGAGAAGAGCTCGAATGAGAGAAGAGGCAGTAATCTTGGCGTTGTTCTGCGTGAACGTTTGGGCATCTGAGAACTTCTGCAGCCGACAAATTTTTCCGAAGAATAATTCGAGCTCATCTTGGCAGAGATTTCTTGTTGATAGATAAGGCAGATGATGGACATCCAAAACAGGTCTCAATGAAAGAATGACCGTTATGGTGATCGAGAATGGATTGGTTTTCGAAGTTGCACAAGGCCTCCAGGTGTTGAATTCAAGACATCAAAAATGTCATTAATTTTTTTCAAATAAGTGCTTGTTGCTGCAGCAGATGAGCCTATTTTACCCTTAACAATGCAGGTATCAATAGCGGCAGAGCATGAATTTGAGAGAACTTGAGTAGCTAATTTCGCCTTCATTATGGCACCAAATTTCAAGTCGTACACATGTTTGTTGGTAACACGTGGCATTCTTTGAAGGCTTTTGTCCCGGTCTAACTGGAAGACAGTTTCAACATCTATCCAACTACCTGGTGTTGAGAGAAGGATGGAACATTAACATCTCCATTCAACAGAAAGATTCGAGCACTTTTTAGCAAGTGCGCAGGATCTCTGTGTGCTAAGTAGCTTTGTTGATTAATTGTAATCTTTGGGTTCAGAGGTGTGGATCCAAGGGTCTTCAAAGCTGTTTCAAAATAAGAGCCATGATGAGTAGTTATGCCGAGAACTAAGAACTCTTCATTTTCCAATATTTTGATTGCATTTGTAATTATTGCAGCAACTTCAGCAGACTTCATAACATTTACAGAGAAATAATAACCAATGGGAAATTTCCAATGATTTTTCACACCAACTGCCATTACACACAGAGCAGATGATGCCAACTTCCTTGAACGAGTCTCGCTGTCATCCTCATATCCAATAATAAGATCCTTACTCTGATTGTAAGCAAGTATTTTTCTCAATGACATTTCGTCTAACAGAATGAATGTCAGCCTATCAGCATTAGTTTGAGGGTTGACCTTCAATTTCATCATCTGAACATTTCTTTTTGAAACACCCGGAGACATCTTCAAAGCTTTAAGCAATCGCTGAACAGTAGACAGTGAAGGCAATGGCAGCATTCTCCTCAACAAATTGTATCCTGATATGCTGCAGCTCACAAGGATATTGACAACCATCCATTTTTGATCGAGCGTGTACCTCATTTTGCCTTTCAGTTTTATTTTAATGAATTCACTCAGGTATGGTCCCAGCTCTGTGTACAATTGAGTTAGCTGCGTGTCAATGTTGAAACGCTTGTACTGAACAGGCCTCCTTTTCCTACCAGAGAAGCGCCTTTTCTTGCGTTCCTCCGAGTTTGCCGCACTTTCCACCCTGATGTGACAGGAAATAATTCTCGCTGACGAGACAGACTTGGACTTGAGTGCTGAATTTGCTGAACTGAAGTTTCTGGCTGACAAATTGATGCGAGAATGTCAGTCGCACATCGAGGAATCTTAGCTAGAGAATGAATTAAACTAGCTATTTCAGTGAACGATTGTGAAGCTGGTAAGTCTTTTTTTGCAGATGAGCGATGAGTTGAAGCGGTGGCTGATTTAGGAGTCAAACAGGCTTGCTTGCTGGATGATAGGGGACTTGAAAAAGCCTGCTTGGGAGCTGATAAAAGACTGGAACTCTTGGTGGCTGTTTAAGGACTTTAACACGCTCTCACAGAAGCTGATTGGAGACTTGAATGGTCTCTCTCAGAACCAGATTGAAAACTCAAACGGGCTCTTTTGATGGCTGATAGAGAACTTGAATAGGTTCTTTTGGTGGCTAATAGAGGACTTGAATAGGCTCTTTTGGTGGCTGGTTGAGGACTTGAACAGGCTCTTCTGGTGGCTGGTTGAGGACTTGAACCACTGGTCATATGAAGAGTTGGAGGATGCTGAGAAGATGATGAACTTGTGGTCCCTATTTCTAAAATTGGTTGGGATGGAGGGATAGGAACCAGTGTAGGTGGATCATTGTCCAATAGCAGTGAGTGATCAGCATCTTGTTTGGGTTGCATGTCAATTCCATGCCCTGGAAGTTAAAAAAATTCATATGAAACAGTACTTAGCAAAACTTTTTTACATAAAAATTTAGTTTCCCCCAGTAATGAAATCTTTAATAGCCGTAAACACATGAAAATGTCAAAAAATGTTGACCCTAGATGACAACACTCAATTAGTTCAAGAGTTTTTAAAATACTAAAAAGAGCTCAATACAATCTAACAAAGCTAAGGAAGAATTGAAATTTAAATGTTGAAAATTAATTACCTCGGAAGAGAAAAACTAGACCCATAAGAACTTTGAAGAATCTCCTACCACTCTTGAAAACAAAAGTTCAATGGACCTAATCTTTAGCTTATGAACATGACCTATGTTTCAATGGATTAATGTATTAGATTTATTTACACTACAATTATAGGTGATGCAATTCTCCATGAAGAAAGAACAAGTTTTATCAGACTCAATTAGATAGCTAAAAACAATTACAGTGAAAATGGGCTATTAAAATGAAGGCCCAGTAACTCACTCACAGATTCAAATTTAAGCAAGGAATTTTGTCGACAACTCTTTTTACTTAATTTGTACATTCAAACCCAATTAGCTTGTCTGAAGAGCCAACTTGCAAAAAGAAATGTTTTATAGTGTTTCTATCTACCAAACTGAATCAGTTCAATTTGAATTATGAAAACATAGATACCAAGAATAAGTATGGATGAGTCTTGAACAATGGCTGCAGCTGCACCATTTGCACCTAAAACACAGCTTAATGGAGTACTTTAGAAAGTCATTAACCCATATCAGCCCACGCAACTATATATAGTGGGTAAATTTAAATGCGAATAGAATTCAATACAAGCATAATTGAGGGCAAGTTACTACACCACGACGTTGGTATTACATGCATGGTCACGTTTTAACATTTACTGGCAATAATGAGTGCAATACATGGTTTTGCTGTCTCATTCAGTCAGAGGCACTCTTGCTAGCAGGATGTCAGCTAAATAGAGGTATTTATTACATAAGCTAAATGTTGAGGTAGCTTCCTGAAATTTCAATAAATATATACAAAATGGCTTATATTTATGCTATGAATATCTTTTTTGAAATCAATTTGTTAATTGATTTACTTGGTATGAATTTTTCCCTGGCCTACTATATATATAGTATGTTGGGCAGATGTGTCAACTGTTTCAAAATACGTTTATTGGTTTATTTGTGTGGTTAACAGTATAACATTTGAATACAATGTTAATTTTAATTGTAAATAGCAAAAAACGTTCATACTCACTAATATAAAATGTTTATTATCAGATCATTGACCGTGGACAGGATGTTGGAAATGTTAGAGGAATGTGAAGAAAATCAAGCTGGAATCTTCATTGAACATCCACCAGCAAATGGGATTTAGACGAAGATTCTGCAGATGAAGATGCATGTGGCAACATTGACAACCTCATTTCAAGACTATTGCAGGCTCCTGCTACTGTTGTGTTTCCCAATGAAGATGAAAATGAAAAACCAGATGAAATACAGCTGCCACAAAAAAAGAAGCGTAAAGGCAAAAAGAACGTTTCACATACAGCTGGAGTAAGAGAAATTGTTCAAAATTTCCATTGATGTTGAAAGACCAGAGTAATACAACTCCAACAGAAAATTTGAAAGAGAAAACAGTACTTCAAAAATTTGAATTTTTTTCTCTGAGGGCATATGTGAACTAATTTGTGATCAGATGAAATTGTAAGTATGTCAGAAGGGTAAGCAATTTGACATCTCAGTACGCAGTTTAAGGACAGTACTTGGGATTATTATTTTTTATACCACCAGTTTCCCAGTCATAAACATTATTGGTCTGAGGGAAATGATTTGCATGTAGCACTAGTTGCAGATGCTATGTCACGAAATGGGTTTGAGGAAATTCTAAGGCACATTCATTTCTCTGATAATCAAAAATTGAACAACAATGACAAGCTGGCTTGCGACTGCTGATTTATCATTTGAACAAGAAATTTTCTGATGCATACCCTACGAATCAATGCCGAATTTAGACGAATAAATTATTTAATATTTCGGCAGACTTGGATTTAAGCAGTGCATACAAAATTAACATACACGGTTTGGATTCAAGGCTTGGTGTCTCAATTCAAAACTAGGATATGTGTGCTCATTTGATATATATTAAGGATATTCATTTGGACCATCAGAAGAATTAGAGAATTGTCATGGAGAGAGAGAAAAATTTTTGTTGAATTTCATTAATAACTTACCAAAAAAGATAGAAGAATAGTCATTTGAACTTTATTTTGACAATTATTTTCCCAGTCTTCCTCTTATCTCTAAACTCAGTTCATTGAAATATGGGTACAATCCGAAACAACAGACTGCCAAAAACCTGCACTCTGAAATTTGAAAAATATAAGAACAAGGAACCACGAGCTTACGACTCAAGGAATAAGATAGCAAGTTGTGCGCTCTTTGGATAATGCAGTTGTTACTACAGCTGCAAATATTGATGCAACCTTCCCAAATGAGAAAGTGTCAAGATGGTCAGCAAGGTATAAGAGAGCTATTTCCATAGATCAGCCACAAATAATAAATCGGTACTATTATTTTATTGGCGGCACCGACCTCATGGATCAGAACATTAATGAATACAGAGTTTCAATTAGACTGAAAAAGTTGTGGTGGGCAATATTCACTTGGATGCTAGATGCCACTATACAAAATTGTTGGGTTTTGCACAAAGGAGAAGAACCAGATATGCTCTTCTTGGCATTCAAACGTTTAATTGCATGTACCTACATTTGACAGTCAGAGCAAAGAGCTGCATGTGGTAAACTTAGATCTTCTATCAAAGTGATATCTGATGTTCGATATGACAACTTTGGATACCATATTGTTCCTCTGAAGAAACAAGCTTGGAAATGTGCATTTAAAAATTGCAAATCGCATCCTTCCTAGGGTTGCTATAAATGTAAAGTTGTATTATGCATTCGGTGCTTCCTGCCTTATCATTTGCAAAACTAGTTTTACCAGGTGTCTGCTGGATTCTGCGGCCTATGTATGTTTGTTTACTATATTTAGGCTCAAAATAGTTAAATTAAAATTTATTGTACATTTAAAGGAAATGAAATATAAGTTATTTAAAATTTTGTATTATTGTACCCTATAACAGCCCAACCTACCAGATATAGTCGTCTCAAAATTTAAATACACGATACATT
Organism: Platorchestia sp. MABIK; assembly: GCA_014220935.1. Taxonomy (NCBI): domain Eukaryota; kingdom Metazoa; phylum Arthropoda; class Malacostraca; order Amphipoda; family Talitridae; genus Platorchestia; species Platorchestia sp. MABIK. Next base: position 1,088 of record JACJUY010017290.1, on the reverse strand, counting down.
TTTTCAATAAAAGTTATTATAGACATGATCAATATAACCAAATGACCTTAATCATCATAAAAAAATTTTTGAAAAAAATTTGGGCAGATATGGGTTAAATGTTCAGAACTCAAATTTGGCATGAAATTAAATGATGCTACAGTGCAGATATGGGCATGACCAATATTTCCTTAATAAAAATAGAATAACTAACAAAACTCACCCATGATGAGCTATCAAAACGGAGAGACTAATAAATATAGATTCTAGAAAACAATACTGCTCTACAGATGAAAAGAAAAATCTATGTATATAACAGGATGTCTACTGATATTTCATTTTCAAATTTTCATCCTTTTTTATTATTTTTTACTACCATCAACAACAAAAAATAATACCTAATTTTTACATAATAAATGTTATCCAACTGTAGGTAATTGGCCTATAATAAGTAGTCTGAATCAACAATACACTCAACAACACAGGTTTTAAAAAGTTCCACGTTAGTCAAAACTTAAAATACTTGATACAAAAAAGGAGCAACCAAAGCATTATTGCTAAAAAGTTTCCAAAATTCCTAATGTATCCCAGCTTAAATAGACTAACAAATGTTCAGCAAATACCTTATCTCAACATCTTTCAACTATGAGAGCAACAGTTCATCATATAAAAAAATTACCTGACTGGAAACAAGTAGACACCACTGACAGGAATATTTCCCACAAACTGCGGCTAATTTCTTATACTCTTGATCCATAAGTACATTACTTTCAATTTTCAGTATATTATCTGTAGTGTCGTACTATCGACCCAACTTGATGTATTTTCAGCGGTAGCTTCAAACTACCAATGTAGGAGCTACAGTATCAGAAGCCGTAAACTTCTACGGAGCAAGGGAAAGTAAAAGCACAGCAAGGCTCCTAATAATGTACTGATCCCGTCGGTGGCAGACTTTCCTTAAAACTAGCAATGCCCGGAAGGCAAACAAGGACTTTCCGGAGCTCGTAAAGTTCGTAAAGGCAAGACACCATAAAGGACTTCCGTCGGTCAGAGTTCCGATCGTTTATGGCTCTTCCGGCTCCAAGACCCAGCGAGACAAAGACAACGGG
>JACJUY010017289.1:0-12285 GCA_014220935.1 Platorchestia sp. MABIK | reverse complement strand
TTTCCTCTATCAAGACGATTTCCTTTACTGACAGTTCTTCGGATTCCATGTCAATTACATCGTCAAAAGAAGAATCGAGTTCTGCAGTGAAATAGTTCATTGTGCCGTGGGACGATGGGATTTTGAGCTGTGTGTTTGAAACTGGTTTGTGAACCGTATTTTCCTGGAAAAAGACAATAATACCATGTCAGAGTTCATTGCAAAAATCACGGGTAGATGATAAATTAATGTGTGAAAATAAATAGCATCAACTTCCGTGAAATGTATGTCTACACCACAATTACACATGCCATAACAAATTATGAGTTTCATTAAAGATAGTTCTGTAGGAAATTCAATTTTAACAGGCCTTTTTAATCCAAGTTCAATGTTAAGGAATAAAAAACTGAGCATTTAATACTTAGAATATTTCAGAAGTATAACGTTCAACAACAAGCGGAAATTTGAGCAGTCACGCGTGTATTGAAAAGCCAGAGGTGAAAACTATCATATTCCCCATCGTTTATAGCTCAAAAATTAGTATTTTTGTCTCTGATTGGACATGGGCTTGTCTGCGGAGACAACGTCCCGACTGACCTTAACTTGACCAAGTGGAGAATTGTATTTCTTCGCAGTGAACTCAGTCATAAATTACGGGTGAAATATTCTTCGGGTTACTATTCTAACGAAAAACAACTAATAATTAACTGTTCTTATATGGAACAAATTTCTATTTTTTCAAAATTTTTGAGATCGGCAAAGACAAATTCAATTTTTTGACCCAAGCTTTCGGCTAGATTAGCTCTAGCCGTCATCAGGGGAACGATGTATTTTTAAACAAAACCTCTTATGGTATCCGCGCGTATCTAGTATACAAAACATTTTTAAAATTTTTTTTAGATGCAAGCCGAAAATTATTGATCAAGGGCGACTAATGAGCAGAGGAAGAAACTGCGGGGGGACATCAAGGTGAAGATTAATTTTGTTTGGTTCCTAAACACTGTACATTGCTTCGACAATTTTTTGGGCGTATTAATTTTCAACATTTAATAAGATAGATACATTTTCAAAATCGAAAGAACGGTTATCTTCTTCGGAATGCTAATAGACAAGGGATAACCTATTCTTCCTCTGCACATTCTTAGCATGCTCATCAATTCGTTGTTGAAGATTTCTACCCGTTTCCCCAATGTAACATGCTTAACAATCTTTACATTATAATTTATATACAAGATTACTTTTTTCACAATTCTATCGTTTATCTTTAAGTTGGATTAGGCTGTTTTTTATTGTATTCGAAGATTTGAAAGCCAATTTAACATTGAATGGTTGTAAGATTCGCTAAACTCTTTCAGAACAACCTTTAATATACGGGACGCTAACATATTTCAGGGGGCGTTAGGAATTTTCGTTGCTTTATCGAAGTATGGGGAGGTTTGGATTATTTCCACTAATCATTAGTCGGGTGCTATTACGTAGTTAAGGAGGAAAATTTTTCTATTTCAATAATTAATACACTGTTGAAAGTTCTTAATTCAAATTTTGCTCACTACAAATATTAACTGCTCTCTGATAAAGAGATTTCGCTACACTCCTCCTCTGTGATAAAGGATGATAGCTGAAATAGTCTAAGTACCTGCCTGTGTTTGTTGGTTTCCGGTAGACCCAGAATTATAATCTATTATTAGTTTATCGATTAATTAATATTTCTAAGTACGGGATGCATCCATTACTTTCTAATTCCATAGTAAATTATATGTTGGTGTTGAACCCATTGATATGCTGGAGGAATGTATCAGGCAAATCTTCTGGTAGTGCAGTCAACATATCGTCAACGTAACGTTTCCAAAACAGGGGCTGGCACGGGGGTNCGTCGAAATAATCGTTCATTTCGACATAAGCTAGAGCCATGATTATATCTCTGAAGTGGCTGAATACATTTTCTAACGTCAGAGGGCCGATAGATTCATGCACGTGGAACTCCTCTCCATAAAACCTGTTGATAGGTTCGATAATCTCGGAAAGAGTGGCAAGTATGTCGTCGACGAGAGAATGGGCTGGGTTGTTCTGGGTTTTTGTCACCAGCGAATTTATTTTCCCCATTACAACGATTTCCTTTACTGACTGTTCTTTGGATTCCGTGTCAATCATGATGTCAAAAGAAAAATCGGTTTCCGTGGTGAAATAGTGCATTGTGCCGTAGGACGATGAAATTTTGAGAAGTCGGTCTGAAACGGATTTGTGCACCGTGTTTTCCTGAAAAAGACAATAATAGCATGTCAGAGATTGTGCAATGTACATCTTTCGTGCAATGTACATCTGCTTTAGAAAGCAAAAAAGAAAGCAGCAAAGCAGTTGTTACCTCCGTTTTTAACTAACATGCCTAATTGATCAGGAGCTCATAACACTTTTTAACATAACTCATTCTACACCTTAAATACTCATGACACAAAAAACTAAGAATTTCGTTGAAGATAACTCTGAAGAAAATTAAATTTCAACATGCCTATGTAAATCCATGTTCAAAGTTTAGGAATAAAAACCGAGTGTTTACTACTCAGAAAACTTACGAAAAATAACGTTCAACAACGAGCGGAAAATTGAGCAGTCACGAGTGTACTGACAAACCAGAGGTTGATATTACCACATTTCTTATTGTTTAAACTTCAAACGAATATTATTTTCGTCCATGACTAAACACGGGCTTGTCCGCGGAAACAACTTCCTGACTGACCACAACACTTCAGTTTACAGTTCACGGTTAGGAGGGAGCACTGATAAAAAGACTAGTTTACAGCGTATATATCAAAATGCAAGATTCAGGCCTTCATAAGTACGATCATCACATTCTAAATCACATGCCCATTGTAAAAGAGACGTCAGCCAATGAACGAACGAACTCAATTACTTAGCGCACAAGTCCGATGTGAGAACGCAGGTTCACCTCACGATAAATGCTGCAGTAATTTCCCCCTATACCACTTCAAATAACTAACTATTTACGACGTTCGAACCCAACATCTGAAAATTATTACCACGTACTCTCTTGATGAACTGATTTGTGCGAATTTCTTTTTTACTGCTTCATGAAAAAATTATCTAACCAATTTTTAGAAAAAATTAGGACGTTAACTTAAAGCTATCAATAGTATTTCTACACAAGCCATCCAACTTTCAACAATCCAATGTTCCTATTTGAATTCTACAGAAATGAAAAAAAAGGCTATTTTAAGTGAAGACCAAAATTAACAAAAATTAACCTTGTCAAACAAACATTTTGAGCATACCTTTTTCCTACCAGAATTTATAACTCTAGCTAATAAAATATTCCACTCGATTGTACAGCAAACCAAAATATGCACCTATTATTTCAAACAGCTTTCCCCCGGCAAGCGCAGTAGTTAAACTCACCTTGAAGCCAAATTTATTCAAAAGCAAAACTGAATCACTACAATTTACGCAGTGGTGTCTGGACAACCTGTCAACAGTAACGTCTCCGATACACTGAATGATCAAATCTGACCTCCACTCTTTATATACTCTACACCGTGGGCGTTTCCTATACGCTAAATCCCGATCGCATGTTTCTCAGGTTAGAAACTAAGCTGGAGATCGACGTGCCAACAACCACCACGGACTTGGGTGACTCGATAAAATTGGCCCAAAAAAAACACAAAAAGTAGGCGAAAAATTTAAAAGTTTGGACATAATAATTTGCTGGGTGTTTTACTGTAATTTCGTTGACAGATGAAAAATGGTTTGGCAGCAGCATTAATGGGCGTTTTTATCAAATAGAGTGCAGCATAATGACGCACAGTAGCGTCCAGCAGTTCAGGGCAAATCCAGAATTTGCACGTGCAGGTGGTTCTTGGGTTATACGTCCGGCGTGTTCCGAGGTGGAAAATTCCTCAAGTTGTTTTTAAATATTTAATGCATTTTCGGGAAACATTTCCTTTTTAATCAAATGCCTTAATTTCGTTGCAGGTCATTTTTCGAATGATTATAAACCAATTCAAGACCTTATTTTTCATGTTACGTCAGGTTACAAATCCTTATTTAAAAAAAAGCTGTTGAAAATGTGAGTATTTTTCCTTGATGGTAACCCCAAAAGAGAGAAGATTAATTTTAAATTTTTCTGCATGCTTCAACTCTATTGAGTCTGTTGAATTTTAAAATTTTCATTGAAAATTTCAAAAAAGTCCTGTTACGAGGAAAAAAACACCAGCCAGCATGTTAACCGACAGTAAAGATTCAAACCAACAGGGTTTTATGAATTTGTTAAAATATTCCGTAGGATACGCAAACTGACCCGCTAATATTGTTGCTTATATGACCGATTTTAGGGTTAAATAGATTTCTGATGCAGAAAACATCCACTGTGCGTCGACTAAACAGAAAAATTCAACATCCAGCTCATTGCAATTAAAGGCAAAATTAATTTGGAGCAATTTTAATATTAAACGCATTACACGAATGATAACAACTTATCAAGCCAGCAATTCAGCAAGTCTATCGTAGTTTATGAGTGCATCGATGAATGAATTGCACTTCAAAAATCCGATATTTGCTGTCATCACGTGGTGATTAAGTACCAAGTTCATAACGTGTGACGGGACGAAGTGTAACCAACCAACTCTGTACAAACGTTCACGTAGGGAGTTTCTTAACCGGAATGTCTCAAAACTTTGAAACTTTCACCAGCACAATGTTTTTGAAAAATAACATTCTCTTGTTTCATCGAAGCTGATATTTCATTTCTATGCGACTTTTATCACAACATTTACTCGAGAACATACACAAACGTTCAACAAAGTCATTAATTGCGCAATGAATTGGGTCAATTTCCTGGTATGAAAAAACTTCACCTCTTATCATTCTTTGGAGCTATTCCTCTCCACAACAGTGGTCACTCGGAGAGTGGAGTTGGTGTAGGGATCTGGTTGAGCTTCAACTTACGAGTGAACTACAACAACTTTGTATTGCTCGTGCTACGGTTTTTGAGGGCAGAATGTCGCGCTGTTTCCGCCATATGACGGTCATCCACTCATAATTAGAGACTTTCTAAATTTTTCATCTCTGTGCAATTTGTCTTTTTAAGTCGTGATTTGAATTTTTTTGCCTACTCTGAAAACACTTGAACGTTATTAAATACCCGATAATATTAGTGATAACGTTTTTACTAGTTCATTGAACAAAATTTTGGTCAGTATTGTCGAAATCATTGAATTATGGCAAATATTCTAAAGAAATGGCCTGAAACAGTGCTATTATATGATGCTACTTCTATTCATAATATTTTTCTTTTGAATCTTCAGTGGGAAATGTGAGTTTTGAAGTAAATTTGATTTCAGATGTTTCAAATTCAAATTTGTAGGGCGGTTAACTGTTATTTCTTTCTGCTCGCAATTAACTTTGTTAGGAAAAAAGGGGACGCAACCATCATTTCGAGACAAGCGTCTATCATTTTTAATACTTGGATTAAACACCAAATCAGTTCCGAAATTGTCATAATAGCAGTATGCGTAGTTCTAGAAGTGCACGAATTTTCCACTGAGTGTATCTGAGACAGGTTTCACTACATTTTGAATTTTTCATTTAAAAAATGTTTTTCATACTAGTCCCAATCAATGTATCTATCATTTTGATTTGGGTCCGTATTTGAAAAATGATTGCATGGAAAATTCAATAATCATGGAAACCAGCCTTAGATGCGCTCATCACAAACTTCGAGCTCTTCGAAAACACCGTGTAAACATAGCCGTCATCGTAATTTCCCTCACTACTTAATCTAGTCTCCTGCCTCTCCTACTGTATTACGAAACCTTCAGAAAAAAATGAGCTAAAAACAGTTTATATTCATTTAAAAAATACAAATTGATAAATGGCAAATTAGCCTAGATATTGGCTAAGATTCACATTACTCTGACGAATGATTTGTTTCTAGGCAAGGAATGTGGGTCCGTCTGAATGCATGCTTACTCTTGGGCACCATCTTCCTTGGGACCGAGAAAGTAGTTGATCTTATCTCCGGACCAACATTGAATAAAAACTACACTTAACCCTAGGCACTCTAATTATATTACCACGTTAACTGCGGTGGGTTAAATCGAAGTTCAATATTGAACTCACATAACAGGTAATTTTAGAGATCCATTTAGAAAATAACGATTATTAGATCTACCTTGCCTTTAGTTAGTTTTTATTACGTATTCATGTAAATAGAGCTTGTGACTGCTGGTCTGTCATGCAGCAGTGCCATGGAAATCCCCTTAGTGTCCACAGGCAGCTCATGTCGAAGTCAAAGTGTAAAGGCGAATCCTGTCCTGTTCCCCCACCGCTCCCAGCGCCGCCGCTACATGCTAGACGTGCTAGCGAGAGGGTTTAGCAGTGACCCATCACAGTGGCAACAACTATAAGCATACCGTGCGTAGTTGGTAGTCAGTTCGTGCAGGCAATGTTCATTTAGTATGAGGAAGAGAAGATAGGCGTGGGCACGTGTTCACAATGAGGGAGTGCAATAAACTGCAAACCGTAGTGACGGCAGGGGACGGCCTGGAGGCCCTGGTATGCGCAGCGCCATGACAGGTGTATGGAAGAGCGGGCCGCTTGCAAGCGTATTTACATCGACGGAATTCATTGGCTAGTTAGTCAAGCCCATCTCTTTAGGAGGATGTACCTATTGTATGCATGGGAATACCGCTCCCAGGGGAGGTTGGGTGGCTTTTTTGTTGAAATGGAATCGGTTATTTTGATTTTGTTACATACCTTCCGTTTCCTCTTCACATCTGTCCAGTTTATCAGCACCTACTATTTTCTTGGTGAACTTGAACCTTGTTTCATCTGGTTATTTCCCAACTTACTGTTTCAAAACATCTTGTGCACAAATTCCGTGTTCCTTCAAATCAATACTAACTAGTACTTCCCTCCTTCCTATGTTCGAAACACCTATTTTGTGGGTAGAGATGCTAAAGCTAACTTATCTAATCCAATCTAATCTAAAATTCAAGTCTATTAACATTCAAACTCTTTCGGGATCATGGTTTACAAGAGGAAATTTTAAATTGTTTTATTCTACTTCATTCATTTCACACAGTTTTTGAGGAAATTGTTCGCCGGACATTTGAGTGTTTTTCAATTTGCTCGAATGTTTGCTTGGTTGCCTGGTTGTACCAATGGACTCCATAGTTGCTTCAATTTCTAAAACACATTTGCTCAACTTAATGTTGCTCACTTTAGCCAAACTGCGCAGTTTTAAAAATCTATTAATCTATTACGCGACATTTGATGTTAGTTGTGATTGCTTGAACTGTTACATTAATTTGTTTCAAACGTTTTGTTTATGATGATATAATCAGATATCTGTCATCATTGAAATCAAAAAGTCAACTCAATGTATTGACATTTTTTGTAGTTTTGGTTGTCGAATGCTTTGTCATATTAATTTGTCCCGTTTTATAAAAAACTCCGAAGAACGAATGAATGTCCCAAAAACAAGGCTCAGTCAGAAAATGTCTATCTTCAGGAACTATTTTAACTTTATACGAATCAGAGCGATGCCTGAACCTCCTCACCTGTGCTCATGTTTACTACACAAGGGATTTGTCTCGGTTGACACGGTGTGGAACTGCTCTTCTAATCACTCGTTTTTATGTCGAGTTCCTGCTCATTTCTGAGATGCAGGCTTTTAGGAGACAATGAACACATTAACCACGCATTCAGGATTTACTCGCGCGGGCTATAAAACGCAGAAAAACAGTCGTTGATAAATGGTCTTGGTTCAGTGAGTGTCAGTTTGAATATCTGATCTGGAGATCACCAGAATGTTTTCTGCTTCTCATGAGAAACGTGACCCATGACCATAGCCTTGAACTTGGCTGTCTTAGAGTTGAGCTTTGGTCATAAATGGGCAATTAAGCTTATTTTAAGTCATCAATTGAAAATGTGTTTCGTGTTTCAAGCCATACAACGACTCAATTATGAAATTCAACAGAATAAGACGAAAAGAGGCAAGCGCTTCAGTCCCAACATTCTGGTGAAAGAAAATGCAGCTTAGGCATATTCTTAAGTAGAACCTCATTGATCAAATGACATTTCTGGTTATTCAGTATCACCTTGATACCGTACTTATAAAGAAAACGAGACACTGTGGGGAATTCATTGAAATATCTTTTTTTAAGGAATCTTCAAAACACAACTTTTCCTATAGTACTCTATTCGAAGAAATACTACGTTACGATACCCATGTAAAATTTATGCTTTCCGTCAGTCAGCGCTCGGTAAAATTCGGTAGTCTCTCTCGCCCACAGCTTCCGCAAAGCTGAAGCGCCCCAGAAGATGGCCACACAACCACAAGTTAATTGGATTTTTGCCCTATTCTCGTCTCGTTCTGACTGTCGCTCTCGAAACTCGGAAACTATTGGTGTAATTCTCAAACCTCGTTATTCCGCGGTCGGTTTGTTTTTATTAACGCTGACATCATTCTGAGCACAGAACGTGCATCTATATCGCAAGCAGCTCGTATTCGTTGTGTTTTGTGAAACAAACGATTTAAACGCTCTATGTCAGCCTTAACCGAAAGCATTACCGCTAGCCTTGTAATACGGTAAAACCTGTGGTCCTGCCAGTCCTGCGTTTCTACAAAAGTTAAAGGTCCTGAAGTTTATTCCCACGTTTCTTACACTCACAGATTTATTCAGAAAGATTTAGTCCTTACTGTTCTAAGGAATCAAGCTCGACGCTTAAAAAAAAGAAAAATGAGTTTTGACTTGAAATTCGATTTAAATTATATTCTTCATTTAAAAACAATTTCGTGCGATTTATTGAAAGAATATTTTATAGGAGGTAGATATTACACCCACAATAGCCATCACTAGAAAACACGAGATGTGTATAGGAAGTCCTTAGCACAGTCCTATAACTCATTCCTGATATTCATGCAGCAAGTATTCCTCACGAAAGATGCTTCCTTTTCTTAAAAGCCAGATATAAGGCTATTTAACACTCTTCTAGCCTTTCATTTTTTCCGTCTTGGATTTTATTGTTTTGAAATTTTCTTTAATTTCGTTTCAGCAAATAATTGGGCTTAACTCTGTGAAATGTTTTAAAAACTCGTTTGAAAATTAAACACTTTTGCTAGCATTTGTTTACGTTATAGCATCGTAATGAAAGCAGCGATTTGTCGAATGATTGTTGTACGCCATCAAATGTCGGTGTCTCGCGTCTTCATGGATTATTCCTTGTTGGGATTGTCTGAATGTCGTTATTGTAAAATTGATTCACTTACCATGCTTTACGATGTTTGCTGAAATTGGGAGATAAGATTATGCAGCAAAACATTCGTACAATTTCCATTTGAAAATAATTTACCACAGGGAAATACTCATTTGATTGTTCTCCAGCATTTGAAATTATACATAGTCTATATAAAAATGGCTATTAAATTATATGCTATACAAATCTAGATCGATGAAATGATCATTAAAGTTTGTTTTCTGAAAAACAAATTTGTGAGGAAATTCAAACAACCAATGGAGTGAGTGTGCGTTCTAATGGGATCACGACTCATCAATATTTCTAGAAACAAACGTCAGGATTACCTGCTGCATTTGCTTCACGGGACTCTACTAAGAATCGTCATCCTCGAAGGACCATGTATGCTATCTACTCAGCAGCTGTGCTCCAGTCGGCCCAAATACACGTTATTTACCTCATAGGGAGGGCGTCAACTTTCTCGTGATTGCCATAGCTCTCGAGTTAGTGCCATCGTTTAGAAACTCTGCTTACATCTTTATTTTGTGTGTAAATTTTACTGAATTTTTGGAATTTTGAAGCTGGAAACTTTTCTTTGAAGCTAGAAAAAGCATCATTATCCACTGCCTGTATTATTTCGTCGTTTGCCAAATTTTTCGATAGTTAAAATTATGTTTCCGTTTTCTTCATCTGATAATTTAACCAATACTTTCAAAAACGCAGTGCACACCGTAAATAAAAGCCTCGTCTGTTCGTCCGACACACTTTGTAAACATCAGATTTGATTAAATGCACGCGTGCAGGTGTACTGTAGGATACGTGATGTGCGGTAAGTTCCCTCTGATCGGTGAAAACAGTTCACTCAAACGAATGGCAGATCGGGTTTGATAACAGTGTGGTACTTTTTTATCGCATTATTAAACTAGTTATTTATAAAGGAAACCAGCAAAATGTCTCGCGTGGGCGCGCATTCCTCACGGCGCTACCAAGTCGCTGCTCAAAACTAGTCTCAATGGTCAACAGGCGCGCAGCAAGTCTCTGGGCCGATTATCACTTGGCTTCTCAATTGAATAACTCGGCATCGAAATTAATTTATTTGAAATATTTTCCTTTCAATTTCGATAACAGTACTTCATGATACTGTATTTTTATCGAGTCACGTTCTAGAGATCAATTTTCTGCCTTTGATTGTCATATTTTATAAGTATTTTTATTCAATTATCGTAAAATCGACATAAGAATTTATTCATAAGAATATCTGACTAGTTATTGTTGGTAAGATTTTTTCATGCACCTTCTGTTCGCACACATTTTCATGGAAGTGTGTGTGGGTATCGGAGAACGCAAGGCGTGTTGAAGTCTGTGAATGCTGCCAGATGCTAAATACGAGATAATATAGAATATTAAATACCTGACGATTTGCAACAAACATCAGCTGCAGGTTGATAATTCTCAATTTCAGGCAGACTTTCTCCCTATACCAGGGAGATCTCACACACAACTGGTGATATGATCAGGTGTGTCGGCATGAAAAAGTTCTGTATTTCACACCGTCGCACGAACTTGTTTGGCAGAACACAACTTCAGTAACTTAATGTGCTTTGTTCTCACCCTAAAGTGTTCAGATCAGGTCAGATTGATGTTCTGTGATATTACCCCTCTTTGAAGAAACCTTTCGTCTAGACCCCTCAAATTTGTTACGATTTATTTAGTCCCGTCATTCAGAAATCGCAAGCTCTGTTATCGTAAATTCGTGAATTCATCACAGTAAATTTTTCGACTCCTCTCTATAAAAACAAGTTAAAAATATCCCTTTAGTTGAGCGAGAAAAACAAAGCTTTTCAATCGAGACGGGAATATATTTATGAACAATGACGCCAACTACAAATTGGAAACAAATTTACGACTCGCAAGGCTCACAAGGCCGATTTAACAACGTAAATACGATTTACACGAGTATTTACACGACATACGGCATAGATAATCGATTAAAAATGTAAAATATTTACAAAACTCGTCACAATTACGAACACAGTAATACACTTCGTGCACAGAACTGCACACAACGCTGCACTGTGTACCATTCGAACAATTTACACATCTTGGCTCGCCAATACAACGGCCAGTTTAGGTTTCACCCTTTGCGTTGTGGCATCAGACGAGCTGCATTCAGGGTGAATTATTGGATTTATTTACATCATCAAGCCAGCTGAAAGTGTAGAGGCTTACTGGCTTGCGGTGAAGCACCATGCCAGTTTGACGCTGGACACCCGCCAGTTTGATGTTAGACACACGACAGTTTTATGCTGGACACCCGCAAGTGTGACGCTGGACACACGTCAGTTTTACGCTCTACACACGCCAGTTTGACGCTGAACACGCACCAGTTTGACGCTGGACACCCGTTAGTTTGACGCTGGACACCCGTTAGTTTGACGCTGGACACCCGTTAGTTCGACGCTGAACACCCGTCAGTTTGACGCAGGACACGCGCCAATTTGACACTGGACACCTGCCAGTTTCACGATGGACACTCGCAAGTTGAAGGAGGAAATCATCCAGTTCACCGGGCCTGGATGGGCCAACGCGTTTCCAGCTCCTGCTGCTTTTCCTTAAACTGGGTGAACTCGTCCCTGCTGGCGAACTTTGAGACTTCCTGCCGGCACAGGGGGCACGTCGAACTGCAATGCACGAGACGGATAAAATGTTAGAGTAATTTGTGTGTGTGTACTTTGTGTGTGAGCCTGTTGGTTGTGCGGTGCTGCAGCTGTGAGCTCAGGGCTCGTGTCAGCACCGCGTCATCTCAAGCACAACAAATGTCTCAGCACACCTACGCCAATTGATGAGAGAAACGATGCAAACTTTCAAAATTATCTCATCAGCAATGAATTCACCTTCGCGCACATTTCTCAGATGTATGATTCAGTCTTCAGAAACGAGACTTTATATAATTGGCTGACATTTAGACTATACCAAATATAAATAGCAGTTGAGTAAACTTTTTGTAACACAAATATCATATTCATATTCAAACAATCGGTAACTGTATGTAGAGAT
>JACJUY010017285.1:1011-12295 GCA_014220935.1 Platorchestia sp. MABIK | reverse complement strand
GGGTGTGTGGTGGGGTGTGTAGTGGGGAGTGTGGTGGGGTGTGTGGTGGGGTGTGTGGTGGGGAGGCGTGGTGGGGTGTGTGGTGGGGTGTGTGGTGGTTGTGCGCAGTAGGAGATGTGTGTAGAGGATGTGCGGGATACAAGACAAAGCCATATAAACTCCAGGACTGCAGCAGCACAGTGACGCAGACTGAGCGTGAGTCGCTGCAGCGCTGCAGTGTGCCGAGCCCACATGAGTGACTACCTTCTTAACATGAAGGATGCCCTAAGTACAACCCTAAATACATTCATGGTGCGGCAGTCATTCCGGTATTCTCGAGAAGTCGGTGAAAAATGAACGGATGTACTTTTTTAAATTTCAGTGCTACTATCTCATTAATTGTTGTGAGTCTACTTTTGTAAAATTAATTATCATATATCAATTATGAGTCAGCTAATATCAATAACATCAACTCGTTTGGCCCACTTTTGAAGCTTCCACAGCTGCCCGGAAACACAGGATTGACTGTACCATGACCACATCTTCAGTCCCTCTCTGGTGCGAGGTGAGGTCTGCAGTTCTGCCATGGCTTCACTTCAGATACTTCAATTCTGCAAAGACTGGTCTGTAAGTCCCTCAGTGCTGCAAATGCAGGCCAGCAGGCCCTCCAGTCTGCAGACTGCAACTTCTCCAGTCCTATACAGGCCGGTCCGCATTGCTTTCAGCCATGCTTGTTAGCTTGAAAGTCCTTGAGTCATGCAGAAACCGATCTGTAAGTCCTCGAGACTTGCAGAGACTGCAAGTCCTCGAGTCCTGCAGAGAATGGAAATCCTCGACCCTCATCGAGTCCTGCAGAGGGCCCCATTACCGTCTGCAGAGGCGAGACAGAGCTCCAGACAGCAGTCAGGCAGCAATCCGCCAAGGCAGACTCCAAATGGGGTTGTTGTGCTTCCAATAAAGCGTCTCTCGTTTACAAACCTTCAGATATTGGAGTAGAGCGTAACTTTCCAGTGAGACTTAACATTTTGTTCATTTAGACTCTACTAACTTATTAAAAAAGGGACCACGTACAGCGATTTTTGCCTTGCTTTTCATTTCTAGTATGAATATTAAGTCAATCCGTAAAATTGCCGTGAAATACTGAGCTGAATATTTATGATCATGTTGTATTTCCCTCAAACCTCACATTTTGTTTGGTTTTATTATTTCTCGTGACGTCAATTTATTCTATTGATGGTTTAATTAGTCCCATGCATTTTCACATCGTGTCCACCATCTGTTTGCCTCGCCCTACGAAATCAGTGAATCAATTTTCATTACAATGGAAAATCCCTGAACTGTTTTCATTTTCTTAATAAGATTCATTTTAAGGAATAAAAACTCCGCTCCATTGTTTAAGATTCTGGGATCTTATTTCGAAGCGTCGTTGGCATTCTATCAACTCAAAATAACGAAAACTTTGTGCTTCCACTACTTCCGCCACCCTAACTCGTTTTGTGAGGCATGAACTAAGATCTTAAATTGTTTTTACCATCTCGTAATGGGTACCGTATGTACTCTAATGCACGGTTATCGAAAAATAGCATTTAGCATAAAGCTAACCACATGTAGGTGATGTACCGTTTGTATAATCAAATACTCTGCTAACACCATGTATAAACTCATATCTAAATTCATGATACGTTCGATTTATCAAGCATAACTATAATCAATGAATAGAAAGAATACCCAAAATATATTTCATGACTTCAGTTGTAACTCGATTAATAATTTAGACTTTGTCATCTTTCAGTGTAGATGATGGAGTTACTCTATTTTCTTCTGCTAAAGACTTCCAGAAACCCAAAAGTTAATTAGTTAAATTGCGGTATAGTGACACAGGTACAGGAAATTAGCCAATAAAGTTGCAGCACCATCACACAAGTGCAGGAATATAACCAATGAACAGGCGGATAGGGAAATGCGTCCTAATAGTATAGGTAAAATCCAATTTTACAACAACTTGGTCACTCGCTCCCAATGTGGAGGTGGCTAATCTTGTTCAAAGAGACTGTAAGACCTGGGTATGCTGCCTTCGCTATTTGGTTCCGTTAGGGCAAGTGCGGTAGCGGTCTTACATACCTTTCTAAGTAAGTGTTTAGGGTTAAGCCCCAAGTAAATGACGGAACTGTTCAGCGGCAAAAACTTACATTGGCACATCTTACATTTACTGAACACTCCAATAACTAGAGTCAAGAGTTGAGGAGAAGCTAAGGCAAGGCACTACAAGACCATCTTGACTACAAATCGCCGCCCTTATCTGCGTTGTTTAGCGCAGTAGCGCTCGAGTGCGCCGATTGAACACGTTGACTACGCATTGCGACGTATGTGTACGCCTACGTGAGTTGCTGAAATACGTAATTTTATAAATGAAAAACCATTTCAGTAATTTCATTACTTCTTTAAATACATTTTAGAGCACGAGGCAAAATATAACTCGACAATTTAGTTGCTCACACTTCTCAGGAAGGATAGAAATTCATTCGAGCATAAAATCGGTTTTCCAAGTTAACTACTTTTAACCTAACACACCATGACAATCACACAAACGTTGTCAAAGAGTTAAACAGGATCACAAAACTGACCAGTTTTGATTTAGTTAGAAGCAAGAAATTAGATAGGCCTGATTCTGCGAGGCTGCTAGCGTGCTGGGAATGATGGCATTCATTTATGAAGTCTCGTTGCCGGGAACAAGAGTCTTAGTATGTTATAAATTTGAGACTGTTGTACCTGCAGAATTGTATTACACCTAATATGAAGAAGAAACATAGTTTTTCGTGAGCAATATACGCTGACTAACTACTTACTAGACAATCAGGGACCATATTTCAAAAAACAGTTCCATGTTTCCTAAGAACACTGTAGAAATATCATCACCGAAAAGTATTCTTTCTTCAACATCAGTTCTGAACAGTATTTCGATGGCGGCCTCAGAAATGTCTTTTGTTCTGTCCCACTGAGAGACACTCTGCGCTCTCGTTTATCGAATCTCAGGTTTATGGATCAGAAGAGCCCCGAGGATCCCTGGAATCTCTAGATGTCCCGGTGTCCAGATCTAAAAGAACATCAAGGAATTCTAGACTAGCGTGGACACTAGCTAGAGTCCTAGGGCCAGCGAAAGTTGAAGTAATGCGTGTGTCAACATTCCGCGTGTGTGTCCAGAACGTAGTATATATAATGATACAAAAGGACATTAAAATATACTGATATCATACTACACCATCTCTGTACTATTGCAGACGTGTGCGAAGGGTTGGTTAGCTTCAAAACATACGGAGACATTCAGGTAGGGCATCTAGTATAAGTTCAGTCTGCAGGATTTTACGAGCTCAGTGGAACAGTTGGAACTTTTCCAGATGCGCCCCGCCACTAATGCAACACACAAGTTCACCCGCTTGCAACTTTCGAAATAATGATAACTATCGCCTTCAAATTACTCCCAAACGAAAGATTAAAACATTCTTTCGTTTGAGAGTAATTTCAAGTCGATAGGTGCATTATTTCGAAAGTTACGAGAGGGTGAACTTATGTGTTGCATTAGTGGCGGAGCGCATCTGGAAAAGTTCCGAACAGTTTACCCTCCACTTTTTCTCCCATGATATCCGTTTTGTATTCTGACTTGAGGAGCTGAGCACGCGCTGATGAAAATATTGTCCGAACGTGAGTGCAACACTCCCATACGGATCAACGGTTTATATATATGTTATATGCCGGCAACAAGAGTAACGTTCGGCTTCAGTGATACAGTGATTATGGTTCCTGCAAAAGTTTCTTATAAAAAAATTCAATAACGTACGGTTCTCTGCAGAGTTTTCTAGAATTCCATCTAGGGAATAACTATCCAACTATGTTCCAACTATTTCTTGCAGAGCGATTTTCTTCCAAGTCCCGGTTTAATACAACGTAGTAGGCTAGGCCAGAAAGGATGATTTGTATTCCACGTGTCTTTATTTTCTTTCGTCTTTGTCTTCACTGGGATAGAAATGTATCGACTCCGATTCCGCGACTCCGCAACTGCGACTTTGTTGTAACTTCGCCTGCTAAATTGGCTTTCAAACTTTATCTATGCGATTTAAAACTTCTAGAGCCTGCAGGACAACCTCGATAGCGACTCAGAACTTGGCCGATTTTCTTTGCATAGGCACGGGAGCATCCGAGTTTACACGACCACCCTTTTTATTCATTGTTCTGCTCACGGAATGGCAGTACAGGGCGCTCAAAACGCTTAATTAGAATAAAAACTTTGAAATTTTCATGTTAGAGCCGTTCTTACTAAATTTGATGCTGTAAAAAACATGCGCAGCTTGCATAAGCGACCAAGTCATATACGTTGCCTCACTCTGCCTGCTTAGCTCAGGTCCTTAAAAGGACTTCCAAAACCAAGTAACAGATATTGCTAAGCTTCCAGCAATTTCTTCAAAAATAATCCACTGTACACGTAAGAGTAGATCCTCGCCGCCATCTGCGCAACTTACGATCACTGGCAACGGCGGTTCTTGTTCTGCGAGGCGTGCAAGGTGAAGCAAAATTTGCAGGACCTGCACTGCAAAATGCTTGATCCTCGGGTGCAGTTTTGTTCAGACTTCTCAGCCCTCGAGACTTGAGCTGCCGAGGGCGAGGGGGCAATGCGGACCAAGGATTTGCCATCTTTGCTAACAGAGGCGGTCGGTTCCAGTGTGTATTGTGTTTGTGTCTCCAGTGTGTATTGTGTTTGTGTCTCCAGTGTGTATTGTGTTTGTGTCTCCAGTGTATATTGTGTTTGTGTCTCCAGTGTGTATTGTGTTTGTGTCTCCAGTGCGTGTTGTGTTTGTGTCTCCAGCGTGTTTTGTGTTTGTGTCTCCAGTGTGTGTTGTGTTTTTGTCTCCAGTGTGTGTTGTGTTTGTGTCTCCAGTGTATATTGTGTTTGTGTTTCCAGTGTGTATTGTGTTCGTGTCTCCAGTGTGTCTTGTGTTTGTGTCTCCAGTGTGTTCTGTGTTTGTGTCTCCAGTGTGTTTTGTGTTTGTGTCTCCAGTGTGTGTTGTGTTCGTGTTGTCACGCTGGTACAATAGTCGCCAAATTCATAACCAGGTTTGATTACTGAATTGAAAAAGTAGATTATTATCATGATGTTCTTTGTCATCGTTTGAGAAAGTTAGTTTAATGGAAAATTTTCGAGCAAAGTCGAAACATTTTTCATTTATTTTCTAAACAGAAACATTCGGGGTAAACACTCGGTGAAAAATTTTATGGTGGATTAGCAGAGTTGCGGCATCAAAACTTGCATTACTCCAATACTTCAGTGTTACGACTGAAAATTAAATTATAAATTACAGTAGAATCTTTGAAACATTATTTTCATTTTGTAAATATGATTTATTGTAAAGAACGGAAACATCACTCCACGGGTGTGGGCACGCTGGTGCTGGCCATCGAAACTTGTATTATTTGAAGGCCTCCGTGCTGTGATAAAGAATATTATAAGTTACTGAAGAATTTGGAAAAATTATGTTCATTTTGTGAATAAGATTTATTTTGAAGGAAAGAAACACCGCTCCATTGTTTGAGATTTTTAGATTTAATTTCGATGCACCACACTTTAATACGTCATTAGCGACACTATCAACTCAAAATTACGCAAATTGTGAGCTTCCACTTCCTCCTTAATCATAGCAGAGGTGTCCTAAGAGAGGAAGGATGAAGGCACTCTTTAGTATGGAGTTATAGAATCACTGCGAATTAGTTTGTTTCTCTCCTACTTCTACTCTGATGCCTGATCGTGACTGGTATTAACAGCATAGAACCAGCGTGTCAACCTGAGAAAGTGACAAAAGACACGTTACAGCAGTTATTTTCCATTCTATTGCATGTTAGTAACCTTTTTTGCTTCTGCACATTTTTCCACGTTCTTACCGTGTGGAAATTGCTGTTAGAAACCCGTAGTAGTTGTGTTATTATGTTGCATCATTTTAAGTCTGCTTATGTTGTGTTATGTCATTTTATGTTATTTTGTGTTTTTTTGTGTTATTTTATGTGATGTAATTTTATCAGCATTGTTGCTATATCAGTAAATAGTTGCACACTTGAGGACTGTGCGCTATGAACATCTTCGTTATGAACAATGAAGAAAGAATGACAGCATACGACCAAAAAAATGTACAAGTGCAGTTTTGAAGAAACGAATTCTGACCTCTTTTGCTTGACAGTGTGTTTGTGTGTAGAGCACCAATTCCAGTGATGGTACCTGTGTGTAGTGCACCAATTCCTGTGATGGTGCCTGTGTGTAGTGCACCAATTCCTGTGATGGTACCTGTGTGTAGTGCACCAATTCCTGTGATGGTACCTGTGTGTAGTGCACCAATTCCCGTGATGGTACTAGTGTGTAGTGCACCAATTCCTGTGATGGTACCTGTGTGTTGTGCACCAATTCCTGTGATGGTACCTGTGTGATAGTGCACCAATTCCTGTGATGGTACCTGTGCGTTGTGCACCAATTCCTGTGATGGTACCTGTGTGTAGTGCACCAATTCCTGTGATGGTACCTGTGTGTATTGCACCAATTCCCGTGATGGTACTAGTGTGTAGTGCACCAATTCATGCACCAACTCTTTCAACACAACTACGCGTTGATGGGAAATTTGTGTGCAGAGAAAAGCACCAAATGCTTCAGTAACTCGACTACTCCAGCGCAATATTGTTTAGACAATGAATGCCAAAAATACAGACTTTTCCCGAAGCTTTTCCATTAAACAACCTTTCCCAAACAATGGCAAAGAATATAATGATGATGATCTTCTTTTTCACTTTATTAATAAAACGTAGTTATGAATTTGGCGAGTATTTGATGTATAAAAAGCGCTATTGGACCGATCTGTTTTCGATTTCATTTTTTTATTCTTCACAGTATTATTGGGATTCGAAGGAACCACTTATTTAGTACGACATAAACATGATCATATACTGTATATAAGAGCATCTCTCCTGTCTCAGAGGTTCCGATTTCGTTTTTCAATCTATACAATAGTATTGGGATTCAAATGGACCACCTAGTTAATACGACATAGACAGGATCATTGGCCGCACATGAGAGCATCTCTGCTGTCTCAGAGGGCTCCCCAGATGAAGGCTGAGGATAAGTTAGCAAATCAGCCGAGCGGCGAATTATGCCAGCAAGTTGAGGCAGGCAAACTGTGAAGCGATGCCCCGAAATGGCCAGCAAATTATCCGCGCGGAATAAAATATGCGGCGCTTGTAGTGTCAAACTTCGACTAAATACAAGAACACGAAGGCCGTAAAAGTTGCTAAAATAAACATTTTAGACCTATTTTAGCAACGTGTATTTCCTCAGTGTTAAGCATCGAGGAAATACTTTCAATTCCCATATTATTCCAGGACAAATTTATGTAATCAAATGTTATGGGAGTGTAGATGTCATTGTCAAAAAACTAAATACTTCCTTGTCATCTAGCGTTTTCTCTAATTGTGTTAACTGTCTTCACTGAAGTCACACACACGTCGCGTCTAGTTTTTCTTCTCATTTTGACAATCACGCAATAAAACGCATTTTAAATTTCAAGTTTCTGATTTATCTTCTCTTTCAACATGAACAGAAAATTGACGCGTTCGGTTAGTGCAGGTCAGGTTGTGCTTGGCAGTGTCAAAATACATTAATTTTGGAAGGAATAGACAAGGTTTAGAAAGATAAGGTTAAATTTTCTAGTTTGAAAGAAAATGAAGATGAACATCTTTTAATTGTGCTACTAGTTTTTAGTTCAGGTTCAACTAATTTTTTTTGATTAGAGGGAAGTTTTAATAACTAATTCTTTTTTCTTAGATTTAGCGCAGTTGACTTGTATTCACCACAGTAAACATTAGCATCCAAAAAATACATAAATACTGGCAAGTTAAAGAGTTAGTAATTTTCCACGGACACCTGTACATTACACTGCAACTTACTCTGTCACATGCTGCGATGTATGCGTCTGTACCTATGTCTGTCATTGCATGCAAATCAATGTACAGCTGCGTAATAATATCAATACAGCTGCGTAAGTTTACGTACAGACGCGTAATCAACGCGCAGACTTCCTTGGACAATTGTTTGAACAATTTTAAGCACTTTATGCAATTTATTGAGAACAAGCTATACAGTAATACAATGTTTCTTGAGTCTAGGAAAATGGTCACATTGGAGAAGAGCTACTTGGGTGCCCGAAATTATCGCGAATTTTCTGCTTTTATTCTGACCCTGCAGTACGGCAGAGAAGAAACGACCATACACACACACGCTACACACACACACACACACACTTCACACACACACGCACACACGCACAGTAAGGGACATGATGTGTGACAGGGCTGCGAGTGCCAGCTGTGTACGAAGAGCGTACGCATGCACGCATTAATTGGCTCGTTTCTTTTTGTGTGCGTACGAAGAGTACTCACACATTGGCTCGTGCATGCGGCGCTTGTAAGAGTTAAAAACAGATTTATGCGATCTCGGCCTTTCTCGTGTAGCTGAAAAGATCCCTCGTGAAATCAACGCTCGTGAAATACTTGGCTGTCATGGCGGGATTAAGAAAGGGAAGACAATTGTAGCCGTCATGATGCTGCAAATGTGTTGTTGTACCATTGCGGTGCGATTGTGTTGTCTCGAATTATACCTTAACGAGAGCTCAATTTCTTGCTCAAATTGATTGTGCTGAAGTAGGCAGCGACTCGTGAGTATACGTAGAGTAAATGTTTTGTTCTCCACGCATGAACGTTATTTTTTGCACTCGGTAGTCTTTCCTCAATTTTGTTTTCATTACATTTTGTGCGGATCAATATGCATTTTTAAAATGAAATATGGGTTATGGCAATGGGCGGCACCGCACTATTGCCGTCACAATACATCTCATACAGCGCCACATTTGACATCAAGAAAGAATAGTTTGGAAGTGCAACCTCTTCTTGAACTTAAATATGATGTAAGAAGACTTGTAGCAGGAGTTTGTTTTTCAAAAATATACGGGGGAATTTTTTCGATCTCTGGGCGGGGTGAAATGTGTAATTCTGGAATTTTTAGTCAGGCTCACTTTACAGTATCGAGGATTTTAACCTTCAATTACAATGTTAATGACCTTGAGTTACAATTTTAATGACCTAAAATTACAATGCTAATGACCTTAAATCACAATGTTAATGACCTAAAATTAGTGTTAATGACCTTGAATTACAATTTTAATGACCTAAGATTACAATGATAGTGACCTAAAATTACAGTGTTAATGACCTAAAATTACAATTTTAATGACCTAAAACTACCAAATTGATGACCTAAAATTACAGTGTTAATGACCTCAAATTACAGTGTTAATGACCTAAAATAACAATGTTAATGACCTTGAATTACAATGTTAGTGGCCTAAAATTACAATGTTAATGACCTAAAATTACAGTGTTAATGACCTCAAATCCCAATGTTAATGACCATAAATGACAACATTAATTACCATTAAATGCAACATTAATGACCATAAATTATAACATTAATGACCTTAAGTTCCAATGTTAATGACCTCAAAATATAACATTAATGACCATAAATTGCAACATTAATGACCTTAAATTACAACAGTAATGACCTTAAATTACAACAGTAATGACCATAAATTACAATGTCAATGACCATAAATTACAATGTTGATGATCTTAAATTACGCTGTTAACAACTTCTTTAAACTACACCATTAAAGACCTAAAATTACACTGTTAACGACTTTGAATTACACTTTTAGCGACTTTAAATCACAATGTTATTGAAACACTGGTAGCCAGTTCTTTTACAGACTACAGAAACATTGGGCTAAAACATACGACATATTGATACAAAGACATGTGTACGCTGCTTAAAATACACATCAAGTAGCATATTTGGCACTCATAGAAACCCAATAATCACATACGATAAAAAAACTAGTCACAAATGGTCATTGAACACAAATACACTGCGACATTGCCACCTCTAAAGAAGTGCCACCTCTAAAGAAGACCAGTCGCTGCGGCGCAGCCTAGTGTTACCTTCATGAAAGTAATTAAAAGTGAGCCGGCAGACACCAACTGCCACATCGTTGGTGACGAACTTACACTGAAGGTCGAATTGCGTCGTTCGTTAACACAATGTTATTCTTCAAACAATATGTTTTTAGTAGTTTTTAAGATCAGTTTATTGTATTATATAATACCAACATATGTATGTTCAACACANACGAGGCCACCGTAACACGAGGCCACCGTAACACGAGACCACCGTAACACGAGGCCACCGTAACACGACCCACACAGCTATGAACACGAGCACACACAGACCTCACACAATAGAACGTCGCCTTTAAACGCGCGGGGCGGCGCTGAGGGTGCAAGTATGTGCGCCGCAGCCCCGCACTGCGAGCTGCTTTTGTTGTGGTGCAGATCTGGTGCCTCTTTTTCCGGAGCGGGGCGGCGATAATGGCCTCAACGCTGCCTGGAGTTGGGCGGCGATAATGACGTATGAACGCTGCATGGAGTTGGGCGGCGATAATGGCCTGAATGCTGCCTGGAGTTGGGTAGCGATAATGGCCTGAATGCTGCCTGGAGTTGGGCAGCGATAATGGCGTATGACCGCTGCCTGGAGTTGGGTGATGAATGATGAACGGTCGCAGCATCGCGATTGCTTCTCCAAAATATGACTTCTTTTCTAAACAGATGTTCACTTTGCTTAAATCGCAAGTTCACTAAAATATAAAAGAGAAGAAAGTTCTATCCTGCGTGAAAATGTTACAACACTAATCTGATATACCTACTTAGTATGCTGAATTCAATCAGCTTCATGGGTCATGCTGAAGATAATTTAGTTTTTACGATATATTTAAGTAGGATTGATTTGTGATACATGCGTCGAAATGAGAACTCATCAGACATTTATGGTATGTCTGGTGCCGGGTGAAATGTTGCATCTAGCGTACGTTACCCGAGAGCTGATAGAAAGTTTAAGCTTTGATATGGACTTGGGCCTAGTTAGATTAGATTAGTTAGTTAAACCTCCTTAACCACAACAAAGATGTTCCTAAGAGAGGAGCTAAGGGCGAATGTCGGACGAGATATTATTTCACCCATGGTTAGACGCTTCAGAAATTTGAGCTTAAGAAAGCTAAAATTCTTTTGTAAAAACCAGACAACTAATTATTTGAAACTTCACCCTTTTTTAGGACAATTATAACAGCTCGGATGGAGTCCCCAGTTTGAAGAATTTTTATGGGGGGGAGGG
>JACJUY010017284.1:0-12295 GCA_014220935.1 Platorchestia sp. MABIK | reverse complement strand
TATTTGTTGAACACAGTGCGTTATTTGTTGAACACAGTGCGTTATTTGTTGAACACAGTGCGTTATTTGTTGAACACAGTGCGTTATTTGTTGAACACAGTGCGTTATTTGTTGAACACAGTGCGTTATTTGTGGAACACAGTGCGTTATTTGTTGAACACAGTGCG
Source organism: Platorchestia sp. MABIK (assembly GCA_014220935.1). NCBI lineage: Eukaryota > Metazoa > Arthropoda > Malacostraca > Amphipoda > Talitridae > Platorchestia > Platorchestia sp. MABIK. The sequence goes on along the minus strand of JACJUY010017284.1, from coordinate 12,128 downwards.
TTATTTGTTGAACACAGTGCGTTATTTGTTGAACACAGTGCGTTATTTGTTGAACACAGTGCGTTATTTGTTGAACACAGTGCGTTATCGAGGCGCGTAACTCGACTTCCAACATATCCTTGTTATTCCCCTCGGAGGGGATGCAACTATTGTATTTATGGAAATTAGCGGAAATTCGCTTTTAGGGGAATATGTGAGGTCCCGAGCTAACGTTTAGGTAGGTCTTTCTTTTGTCTTACCTTCCTCCATACTAAATGGTGCTTTCGTCCTTCCTCTCTTTGGAACGCCTTGGTTGCGGTTAGGGAGACTTATATCTAATCGAATATCCTTGCTATTGTTTTACAACCTGAAGCTTCAAGAAGCATAAAACGGCAGAGAGGCACATTTTGTAACGATGTATCGTGCATTTTCCTCCTGAACTTTTTTATGAAAATTCCTTCATCTACATTATCATCGTTCACGAACAAACCACAATACTTTTTAGCCCAAAGCCTCGATGCCTCAAACATTTTCCGGTCGTTTGTAACTCCATTCAATTTAAATTTTGCTTCAAATGAGGTGTGCGGCAGATGCAGATGCATTGATAATAATTATTATTAATCATTAATACAGATGCCCTCGTAAACACGGCTGCAGTGATCGCCAGAAGCACTTTAGTGCCGCGGCCGCTCCAGTGTCTGCGTTAATACAAGACTGCGGCTGCTGGTGACACACGACCGCCTCTTTACGCACCAAACCGCCGCCAGGTGCCGCTACTAAGGCCTTCTTATTGCCTTATAGAGCAACATTGTTTGTGCATCGCATTATGGGTTACCGATACACTTGCTTCATAAAGAACCTTGCTGCCGCCGCTGCTGCCACCGCCAATATCACGTGCATTGCCACTCGCTGGCGAGGCTTCTGGACTCCTGTCGTAGCCTTCTTTTCTTTTCAAATCAATTATACAGTTATTTCTACTTCATCAGTCGTTTCAAGGTTGACNGAGTAAGGGCTCGGAGTGGTATGGGCTGTATCCCTTAGTGATCCTTAATGAGTAAGGGCACGGAGTGTGATGGGCTGTACCCCTTAGTGATCCTTAATGAGTAAGGGCTCGGAGTGGTATGGGCTGTATCCCTTAGTGATCCTTAATGAGTAAGGGCTCGGAGCGGTATGGGCTGTATCCCCTAGTGATCCTTAATGAGTAAGGGCTCGGAGTGGTGTGGGCTGGATCATACTCCTCATTTACCATCCAATTAACAAGGATTTAGAAATGTGCATGCCGCATCAAAACTTGACAGTACAACCTAAGGGCCGGGAATTGAATTCAACATTAGAGTGAAATTTCACGGATAACTAAAATGTGAGGGAATATCAAAACAGTGGTTCGTTTGTTAGGATAAACATGAAGGCTACAGACACTACTTCAATGCAATTATATTGCTATATTCGATACCCCTCACATGCCGAAGACTTAAGTTGTGGTGCTATTTTATATCTATCTTCACGATATGTATTTCTACATGAAAGTTTACATCTAGCGATTCTTTGTATTCCTATCAAGTGGAATCTCATTATCACTGTGCGCGTTTCTCTAGACACCATTCCCTTTTTTCTCTTGGGAACACCTTTTTAGTGGCTAGGGAGGCTTAATTAAACTAACTTTTAGTCTAATGATTCTAATCTAATATCCTCATGCACTCTTTACGTCTTATATAGGTTATCTGATAAATAAGGTATCGCATCTAAAGCTCCATAACCAACACGGAAAAACGAGCCCCATAACCACCGTATAAAAACGAGCCCCATAACCACCATATAAAAACAAGCCCCATAACCACCATATAAAAACAAGCCCCATAACCACCATGGAAAAACAAGCCCCATAACCACCATGTAAAAACAAGCCCCATAACCACCATGTAAAAACAAGCCCCATAACCACCATGTAAAAACAAGCCCCCATAACCACCATATAAAAACAAGCCCCATAACCACCATATAAAAACAAGCCCCATAACCACCATATAAAAACAAGCACCATGTAAAGCATGTGAAACACCATGTAAAACACCACGTAGATCATATAAAGCATCATGTAGAGCATGTGAAACACCATGTGCTGCTCTAAAACACCATGTAAAACACCATTTACAGCACGTAGAGCACCATCGCGCAGAGTAGCACCCAAAAGCAACACGCGCACATCGCGGGAGGTGTCCGTTCTTTATCGTTACTTACATTGATTTAAAAGTTTACGGGGCCCAAGAATCCCGTTGATGCACAGGGCAATTTTTCATCGTTTGGCGAGGCTTCAAGAAAAAGAGCACAATTAGCGCGCTTTGAAGCGAACACGCGCGGCTTGAATGCTCGGGACCGCAACAACGTCTTTTGTTGGGCTCCTGCGCCTCTTCGACTGCGAGGAAACGCACGAACTTCCTCAGTTATTATCGATGCGCACACGTAATTGCTTTCTTCGACGGTGACGCGTATAAATTGGGTTGTGAATAAGTTAAACGCTTGCACCGTCGAGCTCTTTGTCACGGAGCTCCTCCGTCCTGGCGTTGTGCTCACGTGTTCGACTTGCCGCTGTATTATGCAAAGTGACAAACTGGTGCGCTCACTCCTGCTGTAATTGCTGGGCACCCAAATTCCTCCTTTACGGCCTGACAGAAATGCTGTCGAGTTTGAGCGCAATTTCAGATCCTTGAAGCCATGTTCAAACGCGTGAGGATTTTTCTTCCTTGTAAGTTTATCGAGTGGTGTAGGTTGCTGTGAAATATCAGAGGAAGTTAAGTTTGTTGTGTGGTAGATTTTTTTGCTCTCATCAAAAGCCACGAACATATGACATGTTTTTTGATATGACATTGAACATGAAGACATAGGCTTTGTCATGTACGAGCCAGATAGAACTTCACAAAGTTGAACATCGATGTTACTGACGTACAAATTAAAGATGCACTCACGAAAGGCAACATCAGTTCCGGGGCTCCACGCCATCTGTCTCAAATGTCTTCTTTCTGCGAGCTTATGGCAAAATTTTAACTCAAAGTTGCCTTCGGCTTCTACAACTTAGTGACAAATGAAAACCTTTTTTTGAAGCCTTCAGATTTTTCTCATTTTTAATGCCGCGTGGATCGCAAGGTTTGGCCATTGGATCATGCCTCAACAACCTGAAGCTCGAGTCACAGGAAATTGTCGTAGTCTAGCGCGTTCCAAAATTTGATATTTATTTATTTTAACCCTGTGACTGCGGCGTGAACCACCGGCGGTCACTGAGGGGATTTTCATAATGCTACTGACCGACCAGTAGCCGCAAACTCAATTTTCATAAATACGTAATCAAAACTAAATGAAGGCACGGTCCAGTTAATGTTTGCTATTTTCAATATCGATCGCTGCAATTGACATAAAATTTGAGTTAAATATTAAACTTTAGTTTCACCTGCTGCAGTCGAAGTGTTAATAAAATTGGACTTCGTCGGACGTGTTTGTCGCCTCCGCCAAAGTACATCCCAAATGAGTGAAAAAAAAATCAAAGTAGGTAGTACATTTTTGGCCAAGCTTGCGCTTTCAGGGGGATACAACTATTGTATCTATGGGAATTAGCGCTCCCAGGGAAAGTTGTGAGGTCCCAAGCTGAGAGTAAGAAAGGCTTTCTGCATTTGAGTTTTTTATTCGGACTGTACAAATTTTATTGTAACCCGTAGTGCCCATGCTAAAATTTCACGAACTAACCATAAAGAGTGTGTTGTTCGAGTAGAGTTGCAACCGATATGCCCGACCATGAATTTCTCATGCCAATCGTATAGAGCGAGTTGAACTAGTAAGATTGAATCCGATATACCGGACCAAGAATTTCACACGCCAATCATATAGAATGAGTGCGCCAATAAGATTGAATCTGATATGCCCGCCCATGAATTTCACTTGCCAACCATAAAGAGTGAGCGAGTTGTTCGAGTAGAGTTAAATCCCTCGTGCCCGACCATAAATTTGAGCACATCAGATAAGGCGGGGACTGCTCGTGCGTCGGAACCCTCAACCATTTGCCTCTAATTGGAAGCCTTTTCTTGCGAGCAGCTTGTGTTAGAATGAAGGCTGAGAAGCGCTGGCAGATATGCCCTTATCGCAAACACCTCACTCCGGTCCCTAGATGTTGCGGAACTTTTTGCTCGGGAATTTTTTTGTTATGAGGGTTCTCCATATGCTTATAACTCTGTTTGAAAATAAATTATACTAGGAAAGTATTTCAATACCTGGATGTGATGACGTATAAAGCACCTTTTAATTTAGAAATTCGGTTTTGTAAAACCTGTTTTATCGAAAAAATGGAAAACATTTTTCCACCGACGTGACCACTGATTCATAGAATAGTGACTCCTCAGTAAAATGCAACTCAACTATTGAACCTATACGAATTAGCACTCCCAGGGGGAAAATATGAGATCCCTAGCTGAGAGTTAGGTAGACCTTCTTTTTTTTATATAAAAGGCACATGTCATATAGTTAATGATATATTTTTACCCAAACGTGTCTCACGTGTGTGAACATGGTGAACCATTTACTTTCTTCTTTAAATACTCATTGACACTCGTGAAGGTTTTACAAAATGATGTGAATTTTGAATTGAGCCAATGCGTTCTTCTTCCGCCTAGGAAGAAGTTGGTGTTTTTCTCAATGAACACAAACTTTTGAAGTGCAGTCCATTCTGGCATGTTCAGCTCTCCTTGATTTATAGTGGGCATTAGTTACCATTTTGTGGCCTGTTTTGTTGAACACAGTACGTTATCTGTTGAGCACAGTGCGTTATTTGTTGAACACAGTGCGTTATTTGTTGAACACAGTGCGTTATTTGTTGAACACAGTGCGTTATTTGTTGAACACAGTGCGTTATTTGTTGAACACAGTGCGTTATTTGTTAAACACAGTGCGTTATTTGTTGAACACAGTGCGTNCTCATTAAGGATCACTAAGGGGTGCAACCCGTACCACTCCTAGCCCTTACTCATTAAGGATCACTAAGGGATACAGCCCATACCACTCCGAGCCCTTACTCATTAAGGATCACTAAGGGGTGCAACCCGTACCACTCCGAGCCCTTACTCATTAAGGATCACTAAGGGGTGCAACCCGTACCACTCCTAGCCCATACTCATTAAGGATCACTAAGGGATACAGCCCATACTACTCCGAGCCCTTACTCATTAAGGATCACTAAGGGGTACTGCCCGTACCTTTCCCAGCCCGAGCGCTAGGAGGCGCGAGCTTCAACAGCAGCAAAGGTCAGACGTCGAGACTGAGGAAGGAGACCTGAGTTGCTTTAATAATACAGGACTGCAGAAGCGCTTAGAGCTTCACGGGCAATATTTACTGAGGATATGAAACAGCAGCAGCAGCAACAGAAGCAGCAGCAGATGCTGCACATCTCCAGAGGTGAGAACAAGAGAGACGGTAACAAGAAAATTTCGAGTATGAGCACCATAAACATGTGATAGTGGTCAAGTTGGATGCCAAAATGCCCTATTTTTTGGCTAAAATTAACATATTGGCCTTTTTTAACATCGAACTTTACCCATTAACAAGAATTTGGCAACCTTGTAGTGTTGCCAGATGTTTCGTATTCTTCATAGCCAAATTTTATTCGAAAAAGACTATAATATTCAAATTTTGTCAAAAAAGCATAATCTATTTATTCATGGGGCAACCGCCATCATTTTAGGGCCAAATGCCATTCAAAATGAACTCAATTTTGTCTAGAATGAATTATTTCTTGGCCATCTTGGTGTCAGCCTGATATCATCAGAGCACATCACACACAGGAAGGGGATACCAAAGGTGGTATAGCTACTCTACAGCCTCAACTTGGAGGTGTCATGATGTGCGATGTAGCGTCAATAGAGGGAGTGTTGAAGATTTTTATCATAGTAGTTTAAAGCACCCTAAAGTAGTTTAAAGCACCCTAAAGGTACTATTGTTATTATAGTAGTTTAAAGCACCCTAATCATAACAGAAGCACCGCAAGCGAGAGAAGAGAAAGTACTTCAAGTGAGTAAGTAGAAAATCGGGAATCTATGCAATGTCTGTTCCTAAAGAGAATACTTTACGCATTATAGAAAGAAAAATTTAGGAAGGAAGAGGAAGAAAGGACAAAGAAGGGATAGCGAATTTGTCATGAAACTGAAAGAAGCAAAGGGGGCACAAAAGATGGAAGTCTCCAAGGCCCTCCAAAAACTGAAGTTACCTAATTGTATCTTTTCAGGGGGCACCAGTTCCCATAGTATACGATAGACAAACCTAGCTAACTTTAACGGATTGTCACTCAGATACCCATGACAGAATATTCTTGATTTTTGCATTCAGGAGAACTTTTATCGTTTCCTAGTCAGTGACAGATTCAGTCAGAGCCACAACAGTGTGATTGGTCTTCCATTCACCGAGTCATTTCATATCCTTTGGTCTTCATCGCGCAATTTCCTTTGAATCCGAAAGAATATTCCGAAACGACAATAATTGAAGGGCAATTGTATTTTGGAATGCTGTCTAATGCATGAGAGATAGTGATAAGACTGGATGAGGATCATCCGTCAGGTGACGAATTTTTCTACTTTTGAAGCTCTCCAAATTATTCTGGCGAATCAACGTCCAACACTGCAACGAAAGTAAAAGAAAAAAGGATCAGTAAAACTAAGAAGTTGAGTTGATAAGCACTGCAGGAATACCCGCAAATGATGTTGCTAAATCCAAAATGCGTTGCAGGAACCAACGTTGAGCAAAGCGCTCACGAATATCGACGTCGTGTCTTAGAAATACTTTGAATGCAATAGGTAAAACTGAAGTTTAATTTCCAATTTAAATTTAGTGTCCATTGTAGTAACCAATCTTGAAAATCTCAAACATGAAATGGATCGTATCTTCATGAAGCTTCGATTCCGTATTTTTAAAAATTGATTTTGTGACCATTGGTTGGTCAGCAGCATAATGAAAACTCTCTCTGTGACCAAATATGGCCCTCGTCGCAGTCAAAGTGTGGCGTCATATCTTCCTAACCATCACGTCATTAGGCCCTTCAGACTTAGGTCTCTCGTTTTCTATAGTTTCTACAGCTACAAAAGCATTTTCCTATCCAGGTCTGCTCGATGCATGCCAAACATTATGTCTTATCGAGTTTCACGTGCACGGGACCAGGAGCACAAACCCAATTTCTCACTAGTGCCCGTTTCGATGGATCAACTTCGGTCAATTCTTCCTTTTTCCTCAAGCGTAACGGTTGTGTGTGCTTAACTTCCGCAGCTCATCCTGACGCACTTATTCACCGCAGCAAACTCATGACTGTGGGACAATTTTGGTAGAAAAGCATTTTAATTTCGTCCAGAAATTGCTCCGTTCCAGTCAGGATTGCTGGTCTGATGTCAGCGCATTCACCGCACCTAACCGCACCCGCACCCAACCGCAACCAACCACACTCGCAACCAACCACACTCGCACCCAACCGCACAATCACCGCACCGCACTTAATCACCGCACCATGACTGTGGGGTAATTTTGCTTGAGAAGCATTTTAATTCCGCCCAGAAATTGCTCTGTTCCAGTCAGGATTGCTGGTCTGGAGCCAGCGCAATCCAGACAGAGCATCACGATCGCACTTGAGACAGTTCACTCATTCCAGCCCTGACAGAAGCTCATTCCAATTCCGGGTTGCTTCATTCCAGTGCTGGCAGTCAGTTCATTTCAGTTTCAAAATTCGCCTCATCTCGGACGAGAAAAACAATAGAAGCAGGACTTGTGTAGAGAAGCCTTGGAAGAAAAACGAGGGAGCTCATTTGTATCAGGCTTGTACAGACGCTCTTGTCCTTTAATCCAAGTAAACTCAAGTAATTCTCTAGGAAATTACGAAGCATTGGACACAGCCAGGAGCGGCCTCCGGGCAAATCCCTTCATTTTCAGAGGATCTCAGGGCACTCCGTCACTGCTTCACGTGGGCACGCGCTGCGCGTGCAACACACGTGCACTCCGTCACTGCTTCACGTGGGCACGCGCTTCGCGTGCAACACACGTGCACTCCGTCACTGCTTCACGTGGGCACGCGCTGCGCGTGCAACACACGTGCACTCCGGCACTGCTTCACGTGGGCACGCGCTACGCGTGCAACACACGTGCACTCCATCACTGCTTCACGTGGGCACGCGCTGCGCGTGCAACACACGTGCACTCCATCACTGCTTCACGTGGGCACGCGCTGCGCGTGCAACACACGTGCACTCCGTCACTGCTTCACGTGGGCACGCGCTACGCGAGCTGCACGTGCGTGCAAAAACACGCGTTGAGGGAAGGCAAAAAACACATGTTCTTACTTTGGATCTCACACGACCAACTCAAGCGTCAAAGGTGAATCAGATGGAGTAACTAATCGATGAAAATAGGGAGGTTTCCACCAAATGGTGTCCTACGTTGTACAAGATTTCAGATTCACGATTTAGCGAGAAGATCAGATAAAACGTATGTGGTCATCTGAACTAAGGTATTGAGGAAAAGTTTGAAAGATTATCCATTCAACGCCTAGGAAAACTTTTCGGTCCACTTTTGAAAATAGCCTCAATATATTGCATTTCTTGGTAAATTTGTTCCCTAGTGTGTTCTTTGGAGTTCACTGCCGAGTGGCAGCTCGTCCCTCATTCTAATGTCCGTCACTGCCTGATGCCAGAGTAAGTCTGATGATGGTGGTTATAATAACGGTAATATGAGTAGAAAAATGCTGACGTTTAAAGTGGAAAATAAGGTTACATTCACCAGATTGAACCTTTCAAATCAGCGAGTTTCCATGCAGAGAAATTTACCTGAGCCTTTGGGCACACTTCGAAAGTGCAGCAAAAGCGACGTAAAAAAGCATGCATGAGTGTCCATGAAATGCTTTCAAAAGTTCGTTCATCAATGAAGGTCTCCATGGAATTGAATAAGTCTCTGAAGAAACAAATTGATATATCACGATAATTTATCTGATCTCAGACATTGTTCCAGAAAGCTTAAACCAGTGAGTTCCACAACAAACAGCAATTTCACCGTATAGTTTTTTTTTCTCGTAGTGTTTCACGACACCATAAATTCTATCAACGTCGTGAACCAAAATATGCGATCAGATCATTTAAATTTACAAGTTAATTCTATTAAGGAGGCCGTTAACTCGTTGTTGTTGCACTGGCCCGTTTTCTCCCGTTTTCATTTTTTCCTTGCGTTTGCCTTCCCTTCTCGTTCCTTCCTGTTCACCACTCATTCGTAGTGTTTTCCTTCCCATCTCATTCCTTCCTGTTCTCCATTCTTTCCTAGTGTTTTCTGTCCCTTCTCATTCCATGCCGTTCTCCACTCATTCCTGTGTTTTCTTTCCCTTCTTATTTCTCCAATCATTCCTAGTGTTTTCCTTCCCTTCTTATTTCTCCAATAATTCCTAGTGTTTTCCTTCCCTACTCATTCGTGGTGCAGTTGCTGGTATGGCTACTCGTGTAACCTTCTATTCTTCGGGGTCAGTGGCACATAATAATAACAATTATAATAATTCACACACATGACCACACAATAGGGTGATGAACTCAAGTTAAAGGATCATTGCTTGGGACTCAGCACGCACCAACCTTCAGTAAAGCCTTCTCATTTTCGAGGCAGGCGAATACAGAGCTGGTCTCGAAACATGTGCGGCAGCCAAGATAGGTTTCATATAAAGTTATATTTGCAATATCGATCGTCCCGTACAAGAAAATTTCTGGAGAAGTCATATAGATCACCTAAAAACTGATAGGAATAGTACCGGAAAACAGCTTTACAACCTGCACTGACCATTGTGTTCCAAGAGCCATCAGCGTGCCATGATTCGTGAGACCACCTCAATAGGTTAGTGCGCCAATAAACTTTCAACTTGTCAACTTGTAACTTGACACCCAAATCAGCGCGCAACTTGACGCACAAATCAGCGGGCAAATTGATGCACAAATCAGAGTGAAACTTGACATACAAATCAGCGTGCAACTTGACACACAAGTCAGCATGCAACTTAACACACAAATTAACATGGAACTTGTCGCAAACATGAACGTACAAATCTAAATTAAGGTACAAATCTAAATTAAGGTACAAATTTAAATTAAGTTGCAACTTGATGCCAGAGTACAAATTTACGTGCGAATTAAATGAAGTTATCGTTACGTATCAAGGACACCCGCATGGTGACCACCTCGCTGCGGACACGCTAATAAATCATCAGAAAGAGCAGCAAACTTGACGACAAAGCAGGGCTGAATGTGCTCAATTACGCCTAGTTTCAAACCGAACAGTTCAGAAGTTAATAGTCTAACGTTCTCAAAAACATCCATCTTGTTGAACACGGACAAAGATAATGTGGACGAAGTTCCTGCCTCTGACCGCGATGGGTTGAACTGGAGTTCTATACTGAACTCAAATTTTAGATCAATGTTTGTAGCAAGTAATTTTGAAAATAGCAAACATTAACTGGATCGCGCCTTCATTTCACTTTGATTAGGTATTTATAAAAATAGGTTGTCATTTTGTGTGACAACCGGTCGGTCTGCAGCATTATGAAAATTCCCATCGTGTACACCGGCGGCTCACATCGCGACCAACGCATCAAAATCAAATCTAAAAAGGCAGCTGCATGCTGTTCCACAAACACGGGCATGAGTTGAAAAGAAGGTTACCGATACCACCCAACCCATCCAGTGCACGCAAAAATTTTCAATAGATCAAATACTGAAGATGAAGAACGTTTACGCCACAGTGAAGGTAAATCCGCATAGCGGTGGGGTAAGAAATGGTTGACTTGAAAGCGCGGCATCTTTTCTTAGGATTGCGCAATTCCAGATGGCCGGTACCGTAGATCGACGAGTAAAACAAGGCATATTCTAAATTGAATTGCTTCTCGCCTAAGCCTTCATTAGACGTTAAATTTAACGATGACATTAACCAGCCGGAAGCAGTGAAGACGATGCGCTCCTTGGCGCGGGGATATCAGCGATATTGAGATCACGCAAAATGCCTCCGAGATGCTCGCGGCTCCCAACAAAAGTCCCGGATGTCATTCGAGAGGCAGTTACCCGCACCGAAAGTCGCCAATGGCGCCACCAAAACGCAAAAGAGACGCTGAGCAAGAGGCGAGTGTTTCATGCGTACAGCAACTATTGTAGTGTTGCTCTGATACGAATGGAGGCACGAATGGTGGGGGATACGAATGTTTCGTGCGGTGAGTAACTATTGTAGTGCTGCTCTGACACGAATGGAGGCACGAATGGTGGGGGATACGAATGTTTCGTGCGGTGAGTAACTATTGTAGTGTTGCTCTGATACGAATGGAGGCACGAATGGTGGGGGATACGAATGTTTCGTGCGGTGAGTAACTATTGTAGTGTTGCTCTGATTCGAATGGAGGCACGAATGGTGGGGGAGAGGAATGTTTCATGCGATGAGAAACAATTTTAGTGTTGCTCTGGTACGAATGGGGAGACGAATGCTGGGGGATACGAATGTTTCGTGCGTAGAGTCTCTATTGTAGTGTTGCTCTGACACGAATGGAGGCACGAATGGTGGGGGACACGAATATTTCATGTGCACAGTAACTATTGTTGTGTTGTTCTGATAGAATGGAGGCACGAATGCTGGGGGATACGAATGTTTCGTGCGCAGAGTAACTATTGTAGTGTTGCTCTGAGGCGGTGCTGTTGGTGGTTGGTGGTGATGATGATGTAGGTGTTGGATGATACGATTGGGTGATGTTGTTGGTTATCAAATCAGGTGAAATGTGTTGGTCGTGACAAACACTCAGTGCACCAGGATTTTCCATTTCTGGAGCTTTAAATAGCATTTATGAGATAATCGTCATGAAATTTTTTTTTTCACTCGTGTAGACTGTAGCGCATTCGATTTTCAACATTTTTATCATTGCATTTATTATTGAGTTAGTGTTGGCCGGCTGTAGCAGCAAGGGAGTGCTGAGTAAGCAGCAAGGCAGGTGCTGTGCAAACAACGAGGCATTGCTGAGCAAGCAGCGAGGCAGTGCTGAGCAAGCAGCGAGGCAGTGCTGAGCAAGCAGCGAGGCAGTGCTGAGTAAGCAGCGAGGCAGTGGTGAGTAAGCAGCGAGGCAGTGGTGAGTA
>JACJUY010017283.1:0-12298 GCA_014220935.1 Platorchestia sp. MABIK | reverse complement strand
CAATTCATTTCACTTTAGCATAGATTCTGCTGTACAAATTTTCTAAAAAAACTCATAGAAAAAACTGATGGATAGGCTGTACTTCAATATTCAAAGCGATTCAAATGCCGGTTGTGAAGGTGCGAGTGTAACACTCATGCACATTTTTGAAAATTTACTCTTTGTAAGACTCAATTGTAGGACATCTTAACAAGAATGACAGTATTTACTTGACTCGGAACACACAATATAATGCATTTGAAATGAATTATTAAAGATGTATTGTCCTTTTTGTATCTGTCACTGGAAAGGTATACAAGTAGTTGTACTAATTTTTAATTAACGTGTTGAAAATGTTGTTTTTTCTTACATACATTAGGCGCTGTGTTGATCTATAAGATTTTATACATCACTGTGTACTCTTTATGTTTTAGTTTTTGTCTGATGACGACAAAAAACAGAAATTCATGCTCTCAACAGCTCTTAGGCCGAATAAGGAAAATTAACAAATTGAAAACATCTACTTCTAAAACATCAGAAAATTCAATATAATTTTCTGCCATCTAAAGGGGAAGAAAATTAGAATAAATTGTATATTATATTACATTTTCGGTCCAGTGATACTATTTCCTGCTTTAACATAAACAGAACAACAGGGTAACAGACTGCGTATTTATACGTATATAATTTTTTTTTAAAACGTGCATTTGTGTTGTAATTTTCTCAAATGTAAATAACAACATGCCAAAATTAGGGAACTACTGTAGATATAGAAATATTATTGCAGCAATCCTGAAATTGCATCCAGTACAGTTAATGTAGGACATTGGTAATGAAATGAGTCAATGGAATTGCCAAAAATAGAAAAAAATATTTATTTGAACAAATGAGTAGGTATGTATTAAAGAAATTAAAATGTCGCATAAATGAAAACTTTTCTTAGCTTAGAATGAAAATGAGTTCTGCAAAAAAAGCCTCAGCCAGCTCAGCCCATTTGTAAAGCATTGTATCAGCGTGTGTGAATTGAATGAGCTATTCATGACTTTGTACACAAACAAAAACTGTTGCTCCTATTTCCTATTGATTTTTATGGTCTATCTGTTTCAGATAGAAATTCTACTCAGATTTTTGAAAGATGTTTTCACATTATGCACATTCTGTGAAAAATGTCTTGACCTCCCGAAGTATAAATCTCTGTGACCAATTATGGCCAGTGGGTAAGTCAATTTAGAGTTCTTCCATAGCTCAAATTAACATTCCAGAAGATTTTTTAAGTTACTATTAATTGTAATTTTAGGGAATTTGTTGACATGATTTAAAGCACTCTATTGCTTGATTTAATAAGAAATGTAGCTTATTTTTTTTTCTCAGTTGCTTTGTCATTAGGATTTGTGTTACTCAATAGCAGTGCCATGTGAAGTGAAGAAACGCAAAGTTGTTTCTCTTGATTGATTAATTTATAAACGTAATAGGTTGTTACAGTTTGAGCAGATTTTATACTTGCATATTAAAGAATGAAATCCATGTAAAAAAATTGAATGTTTCACTGTGTGAAAATGACTTCATTCAAAGTAAATTTTGGTCAATATTGAGTTTTGGCCTATCATGGAAATTAACAATTCCGTTCCAAGGAATCACTAAAGGAACACATTTAAAAATATTCCATTGGAATGACATTCTGCTTGCTGATACGTTATTTTTGAGTTATTTAACTTTGAAGTTATAGGAACTGACCTCATGAAATGGCTTTCCCGCGCAAAAGGAGAGGTTGTTCCAACAATGCCGGAGCAGGGTAAAGGTTATTGTTTTTGCAATAGATGGCCTAATTTATTATTTGCCAACTCTGCGGAGCCTGCGAAGCCTGAACCCACTTCTTGGATGTTTTAGTTAATAACACAATAAAGGTTATCACCCAAAAATATTAGCGGGACTGGAATAGTGAAGACTTAAATTGATGCGCACTCAACATCACTTTCAATATGGCAGCGACCGTAGAACATTGGCAAAACCAATGGAGTGAATACCTTAGATTTAATATCAGAATGCTTTTATAACGTAATATTTTTGGGTGAAAACCTTTATTTAGTTAACAACTAAAACATCCTAGAAGTGGGTTCAGGCTCCCCGGGATTGGCAAATAACAAATTACAAAGTACCCAAACGTACTCTAACAGCTCCCGCTTAAGCGCTAACTTACTGGAACTGCTATGGAAAACGAAAATTTCAAAGTTGAATAACTCAGAAATAACGCATCAGCAAGCAGAATGTCATTTCTTTAAAACGTTTTTAAATGTGTTCCTGTAGTGGTTCCTTGGATCGGAATTGTTAATTTCCGTGAAAGGCTTAAACTCAATTTTGACCCAGATTTTATTATATCTAATTATATTCAGTGCAAGTAATATATTGTTCCAGTAGAATGTTTTTTGATATCTCTTATTAATTTGACTGTCTGTGAAATAAGTTTTTGAATATATGTTTTACATAATTTCATATTTTAGCAGGCACTGTGGTGCAGAAGAGGGACTACCTTCCTGCAAGTTTCCAGTGTGAAAGTGCGTGGAATCAGCGCCTCAGTGAGGACCTGGTGAAGAAAATTGGCAAACCAGGTAATCTTTTACTGTATCATAGAACTTATGGAACTATATTATTTGTGAAAAATAAATTTGTGTGGTAAACTGGCCATTTTGTACTAGTTGAGACATGACAGAATTACTGTAATGTCACATCCTATGTAAATGCAAAGTAACATTTTGAACTAGTTGAAATATGACGGTGTAAGAGGACGGGGTACAAGCATTTACCCATCGTTACACGTAGCTGTTTGTGAACCACATAGTGAGGGAGTAATGAAACTGGTTTTGGCAAATGATGATTTATTGTGATTGGATGAAACAGATTGGATGAAACATAATGACAAGTGACAGGGCTCAGAAACAGTGAAGACAAATCAGAAGCCAGTAAATAAAAAAGCCCTGAAAAGAGATGAAACAAAAAATAAAAATGCAGGAAAATAAAATAAACCATACCAGTCTTTTTGGATTCCTCAAAATTTTAACTTCAAAATAAAGTAAGAAGCAGAACAAATAAACCATGCTGAAAATGAATTCATGCTAAATAAAGTAAATGCACTCACTAAAAATGAAACAAAGCAACTGATAAAAATGGACTATGGAATGAATATGAATGAAATCAAACTCAAATAAAATCATTCAATAACAAATTCAAAATAGTAACTCAGGAAAAATATTATTACATAAATCTTCTTGAAATCTAGCTGAACTGAAAAACTTAATCTTTCAATAAAAAAGAAATGAAAGAAGCAATATGCCAGACAAAAACATCATGCTCAACATAAATTAAATCTTAGCCTAGAGCCACCAAAAAATATATACAAGCAAGCAAACTGTGCAATGAAACAACACTCACCAGATCAACACTTGATTTTATAAGGTGAAGGAATAGCTTTGCCAAGAAATAATATTACACCAGGTTTACTGTAAATATGAGTGACTGAAAGCAAAAGAAAGACAGTGCATTAAGAAACCATTCAGACACAAAACACAGCAAAATCCAGAACACAAAACAACCAATGAACACTTCAAAACTCATTTAAACTCTTATCTCTATACACAACATTAAAAATCACTGGAAAAGACAGGAGAAAACGGAATGTATTCAAACTGATGCATGCTGGATATTACAACTAATAAAGAAACATATTTGGGGCCACGCCTACAATGTCACAGCCTATGTCACATCCTATGTAAATGCAACGTAACATTTTGAACTAGTTGAGATATGACAGAATTACTGTAATGTCACATCCTATGTAAATGCAACGTAACATTTTGAACTAGTTGAGATATGACAGAATTACTGTAATGTCACATCCTATGTAAATGCAAAGTAACATTTTGAAATAATTGATATATGACAGCATTACTGTAATTTCTCATTCTTTGTAAATGCAAAGTAACATTTTGAAATAATTGATATATGACAGCATTACTGTAATTTCTCATTCTTTGTAAATGCAAAGTAACATTTTGAAATAATTGACATATGACAGCATTACTGTAATGTCTCATCCTTTGTAAATGCAAAGTAACATCTCATTCACTAACATTTGGTACGAAATTACTATTTGTCTTTCAAAAATCATTGATATATAATTTGGATGAGAAATCATGTTTGAGTTGATGACTGACTTTAACTTGAGGTTTTGGGAACAAGGTTAATTGACTCTGTTTTTGTGATGCCAAGTTTGTGTTGTGAGTATTGGGCTCAGAAATTAAATTTGGGATAAAAATAATCACTGTCATTAAAAATTCTAGGAATTACTTGAAAAAATTAAGTGTTTCCTTTGTGCTGGCCTTGTTAATAGATTGTATTAAAAGTAATTCAAGATCATATAGTACTATTTAAATTTTTTTTTTTATTTTTCAAATTGATAATAGTCTCATTTACTCTCCAGGTGAATTCTACATGAAAATGCTGCAGAAAATGAAAACAGAGCTAAAACTGTGGCCACTTGATTTAGATTTGGTGAGTTTTTGCATGTCTGTTTGAGAAATAAGCATTAACATCACTGTGTTTCAAGTATTAGTGACTGTATGTATACATAAATTTAGCTGTAGTAAAGAAAAATAAGAAATAAAATTTGCATTCAAATACTGCTTTCTCAAAGAAAGGAGCAGACTTGTTCACCACTGCCACCTTGCTCCTTTGATGGGACTTCATATTCATTTAAATGAATTATGGGTCTAAGGTGTAGTAGTTAGATTTTAACTGAAGCAAAATAAAGCAACTGTTAATTCTTGGGTTTTGTTGTGTTAATATGAAGTGACACTGAGCATTGTTTTTGTTTTCTTTCTTTAATCTTGGCAATGAAGAAAAGTCTTTATGTTATAAAACTCATCATTTGTATTCAACTCTTCATTGTTTTTACATAATTCTTTCAATTTCATCATTGCCATGCTCACCGCTAGCTCTGTTCAAGATTTAGTTCTGCATCCTTCAAGTGTTTTTGCATCATGTACTTCTTGAATATTAAAAATGCTTCCTCCATTTTTATTGTTAATATTCATCTACATTAGGGAATGTAAAAAAAGAGATTATTCTTCAGGGCCAGATTTTGGATTATATTCTTCTCGGGAGTGGAGCTCTGGGAAAAGTGCAAGGCGTTGAGTTTGACCTCATGAATGAGTTTTCCCTTGATGCATTTGCTGCTCAGTGGAAGACTTGCTATATGACTTGGTAGTAAATGTGTCTCAGTATACTTGACTATCTTTTTTGACTGATGGCACAGGTTATGAAAATATCTTATACGAGTTTTTCATTTGATTGCTTGTGTGCTACTTTTTCCCTTTATCTATTTTACGAGTGTGACAGAGGTGTCAGCAAGTTTTGATTCCAAGCTCTTGTCCTTGGTTGTCTTCAAGGTATGAGTTTATCTCTGCTGCTCAATTTTGATAGATGCATCCAGCATCAGTTGTAGGCTAATAATTTGTTGTAGCACTGTAAACCAAGACATTAGTTTATCGATCTGCTCCTGTTTTGTGTGTTTTCCTATAAATACTGTTCTGCTATAAAAATGATTAGAGGCTTCATCATGGATATCTTGAATGTAGGACACTCAAATTACACTATGAATTATATTTACCAGTAGGAAATGGCAGACTTATAAAACTGAATCAATGTACACTGCAGTTTGTTCATTTCACTCTTCAGAAAGTACAGGATAGGTAATAAGTTTATGTTTTAAGCTAGTTAAGTTTGTTCATTCTATACTTTAGGGATTAGCCCCCAGGTGGTTACTTTTGTGTTACTTTAGCTCTAGAAAGGTATTCAGGACATTCCCACTCTGCTTCTTTCAGTCAACATACCTCTTGTGTTGTCTCTGTTTTGTCGTTTCAATTTTTTCTAACTTGCTAATTCTATGTGCAGAAGATCTTGTGTGGGAATACATCTTGTGCAGGGATTCCCTGTTCTCTACTGTCCATCGTCCATGGTCTTTTCTCTTTAGACCACCAATGATGCAGCTAGAAAGTCTTAAACAATGTAAAACTAAGATAACAAATTACCATCAACATGGATTTCAAAATCCACCTTTATAAACAGGTCTAAAATATTTTATTCCTCAAGAAATTTGTGCCCTAATCTTCTATGAAGCTCATTGTCAAGTGTTGGTTTCTTCCTCATCCTGAAATTGGTGACTACTTGATGTTGATGCCAGTTAAATGATAAACGTTCTGATAATGCAAATGTGAATACAAAATTTTGACATTAAAGGGATAACAATAATTGACTGATCTCTCGGGATATATTCGCAGTACATGCAGTCACTGGGGAGCGAGAGTGGGGACTGGCACCCTAAAGAGGTGCTGGAAATCCTGAAGAAGTACCGTCGAGCGGGAGGCGTTTCGCTGGAGGTGCTGGAGTCGACGCAGCACGCGGCGCTGCGGCTGCTGCTGCAGGGAGACCACACACCCGAGTTGCTCACCCTCCTCTGCCAGCCTGAGCGCTGTGGCGTCTTCTTGGATGACTTCACTGCACCTCTGGTCATGGATCATTTCTTGGAGAAGCAAGATTATGCAAGTAAGGCCTTAGCTTCTTCTCAAGCTCCCACCTCAGTAAATATTGTGCACCTCAGATATGCAGGGTCTCAGTGAGGCCTTCTCAAGCTACCACCTCAGTAAATATTGTGCACCTCAGATATGCAG
This sequence comes from Platorchestia sp. MABIK, assembly GCA_014220935.1. Classification (NCBI taxonomy): domain Eukaryota; kingdom Metazoa; phylum Arthropoda; class Malacostraca; order Amphipoda; family Talitridae; genus Platorchestia; species Platorchestia sp. MABIK. The sequence goes on along the minus strand of JACJUY010017283.1, from coordinate 5,597 downwards.
GGTCTCAGTGAGGCCTTCTCAAGCTACCACCTCAGTAAATATTGTGTACCTCAGATATGCAGGGTCTCAGTGAGGCCTTCTCAAGCTACCACCTCAGTAAATATTGTGCACCTCAGATATGCAGGGTCTCAGTGAGGCCTTCTCCAGCTACCACCTCAGTAAATATTGTGCACCTCAGATATGCAGGGTCTCAGTAAGGCTTTCTCAAGCTACCACCTTACTATATGCTGTGCACCTCAGATATGCAGGGACTCAGTGAGGCCTTCTCAAGCTACCACCTTACCATATGCTGTGNTACCATTTGCTGTGCACCTCAGATATGCAGGGACTCAGTGAGGCCTTCTCAAGCTACCACCTTACCATTTGCTGTGCACCTCAGATATGCAGGGACTCAGTGAGGCCTTCTCAAGCTACCAACTTACCATATGCTGTGCACCGAAATTATGCAGTGTCTCACTCCCATCACTCAATGAGTTGATTCTCTTCAAATATCATCCCTTCAAAATCAGTCTTTCTTTGTAAGATGAAAAGGATTTTATTCAGTTCAATTGTTTTCATCAAATATTCACGAGTAAAATGGATTTTCTTGGTGATATAAATTTGAAAGGTATTAATATTGTAATTGTTTGTGAAAGATTATTATTTGAAGTATTTTATTTGTTGGGGAAAAGTTGGATAGTAAATGCAAGATCTAGTAAACAACACAGATCAATCATAATGGAAATTTTTGATTGGTTTAACTTAGTACCGATGTATCGGTATCGGTATTGGTATCGGCAAGTATCGGTCATTTTTACTGGTATTGGTATAGACAAAATCCAGCCGATACTTTACCGATAATTTCCCGTAATACGTATTTTATCATAAAAATGGAAGTCATAAATCATGAAAGTAAAAGTGTAATCAAATAAAGAGCCTATTCATACCTAGCAAATTAGTTGGCTAACTGTTGAATTTCAGCGTTTAATCAGGCCCGCTAACTGAATTTATTACTTTGAATTCCCGATGAGTCACGTACGGTCAGTAAGTGAGAGCTATGTTCAATGAATAGTTAAACACAGTAGCGACATAAACTTATTATACTTTTAAAACTAAAACTCATATAGTTTGACCCAATTTCCATTTCTCAAAGTATTTGACAGGCCAACAAAAATCAAACCAACTAAATAAAGTTGAAGGTGCATTTCAAAGTTTTTGTAAATTTAATAATGAAGTAGCTGAAAATTCTATTTAAATTTAGCTTGTAAATCGTCAAATATTATGAAGCTAATAATTTTATTCTAATTTAGAATGTAAACCGCCGTACATTACGAATCCTGCATTTTCTTCTATTTTAAGACGTTTGAAAAATTCACGAACAATCTTATAGTTGGTTGCATGTTTGCGGATCTTTTCGGTTTCGGGGCCTATCGAATTTTAATGTTTTCTTTTCGCCAAAGTATGTATTTTGGTGTGAAAAAAAGGAAATGATGACCATTTTGTGGAGAAATTATTCATTAAGTTTACCTAACTTAACCAAGGGTATAATTTCAGACATCTCACTGTTAACCATAGTGAAAACTTCGTGGACCCTGCAACAGGTGCACACTCAAATGATTCAGAGTGTATGGCATGGTCTAAAAATGAAAAAACGTAAGGGAGGCACTCGCCGACAAATGATAGATTCTTGTCTGTGTGAGTTTACGCGGCGAAAACGTTCCGAGAAACCGCAGTTTAAAAAAAAAATATTAATGGATATGAGCTTAGTGAATAATTTATCCACAAAATGGTTATCACTTTCGTGTTTTTCACATCAAAATACACACTTTGGGGAAAAAAAACATTAAAATTCTATAGGCCCCCAAATCGAAAAGAGCCGTGTTTGCTTCTCCTGCACACTGTGTGTTAGTACATACATATCCTGCTTGCGTTCATGCTGCTATTTCTGAGACTAAATGCTACATTATACTACTATTTTATGCCTGTAAATGGAGAAAAATATCATTTCTAATAAAATTTAGTCGGATAATAACCTCAGTTGACAAATAAAGATTGCTAAACAGTGAATACTTATTTGTTCATACCTGCTGATTACGGTATCACACGTCAATAGAGCGGAAAGATGACGCAACGGAATGTGAGGGGAATGAATCAAACTAAGACACTAGACTGCAGTGTTGCCAACTTAGTATTAAAGTACGAATCTATCACCTAGCAGGAAAAATAGCATTACAATGCAAAATCTAGCATTTTACAGGGCGATTTCACCATTATACGAGTATTAAATATAGTCATTTTCAATTGCTTTCTAGCATCTATTTGTTGACTAATGGTTACTCAACGACTCGTTGAAGTTTCGCCCAAACCTAGTCGAAGTTTCGTTCAAACCTAGTTGAAGTTTCGTCCAAACCTAGTTGAAGTTTCGCCCAAACCTAGTCGAAGTTTCGTCCAAACCTAGTTGAAGTTTCGTCCAAAGCTATTCGAAGTTTCGTCCAAAGCTATTCGAAGTTTAGTCCAAACCTAGTCGAAGTTACAAACCTAGTTGAAGTTTTGTTCAAACCTCGTTCGATTGTTTTGGTCCACTTTTGGAACCAGTTGCTATTAGAGCTAGTCAACATTACGTTGCAATACGATTAGAAATACTTATCTATCGAATGGATTTCATTTCGTTTTTTTCTGAACAATATAGTAAACAGAGCAAGAGCAGTTTTATTATTCATAATCAAGAACTTTATTGTCAAAATTGTTGTATTATCAGAAAAATAAGTGAATAATTTTATTATAACACGCATGTAGGGCTTATAATGGTTTTAATTTAAAATAATTGTAGAAGTATCGGTATCGGTAGTAGAATCGGTCAATGTGTCGGTATTTTCAGGTATCGGAGTATCGGGATCGACCAAAAAATGGGTATCGGTATCGGTCAAAAAAATGGTTTCGGTACATCACTAGTTTAACTGTCTGACTCTGTTGTTTTCATATTTAGGTATACTTCTTGTCTGGGGGTCAAGAGAACAACAAAAGTCCATTTCTCTAAAAACTTACCTTACTAAATGTATGGCCTCAGAGTATACATCTTCTCAATTTTTTTAATGTTTATGTTTTATAGAAAAGCAGTGACTCGCTATGAGATGTAATGTAGGTACAGGTTAGTTAGGCTGTGTATCCTGTGCTCCAGGGTCTGGCGCCACATGGTGTGTCTTTATGTCATGTGGCAGTGTCATTTCATTATGACAGTGTCATTATGTCAGTGTCATTATGTCAGTGTCATTATGTCATTATGACAGTGTCATTATTTCATTATGACAGTGTCATTATGTCATTATGACAGTGTCATTATGACTGTCATTATGTCATTATGACAGTGTCATTATGTCATTATGACAGTGTCATTATGTCATTATGACAGTGTCATTATATCATTATGACAGTGTCATTATGTCATTATGACAGTGTCATTATGTCATTATGACAGTGTCATTGTCATTATGACAGTGTCATTATGTCATTATGACAGTGTCATTATGTCATTATGTCATTATGACAGTGTCATTATATCATCATGGCCCCTCAGGGGGATATAACTAATGTATCTATGGGGATTAGCACTCCCAGGGGGAAAATGTGAGGGCCTGATGTGAGAATTAGGTAGGCCTTCTTTTTATTGAAATAATTTTTTTGTTATGTTAAGGATCATCTTTTTAAAAACCTTTTTTCGGTTCACTGCTGACCTGTTTTTCAGCATCTATTACTTTCTTCTTCAACTTTGATCTTGTTTCATAAACTTCTTTCTTAACTTATTGTTTCTATGCCCTTACTGCATAGATTCTGCGTTCCCTTAACTCCATACTATATGGTGCCTTCCTCTTTCCTCTCTTTGGATTGCTTTTGTTGCGGATAGGGAGGCTTAAACTAACTAGTAATCTAATCTAGATCATATAGGAGTGTCATTATGAGTCTCATTATGGGAGTGTCATCATGTCATTATGAGTCTCATTATGGGAGTGTCATGTCATTATGAGTCTCATTATGGGAGTGTCAATTTGACAGTGTTTTTAATAGTGTTTGTAATGACATAATGTCATTATGTGTCTGTTGTGATACGTGTGGTTGGGTGGTGCAGGCAGCAGCGTGGTCGCGACGCGCCTCATGCTCACCGAGAACNATGACAGTGTCATTATGTCATTATGACAGTGTCATTATGTCATTATGACAGTGTCATTATGTCATTATGACTGTGTCATTATGTCATTATCACAGTGTCATTATGTCATTGTGACAGTGTCATTGTCATTGTGACAGTGTCATTATGTCATTATGACAGTGTCATTATTTCATTATGACAGTGTCATTATGACAGTGTCATTATGTCATTATGACAGTGTCTTTATGTCATTATGTCAGTGTCATTACATCATTATGACAGTGTCATTATGTCATTATGAAAGTGTCATTATGTCATTATGACAGTGTCATTGTCATTATGACAGTGTCATTATGTCATTATGAAAGTGTCATTATGTCATTATGACAGTGTCTTTATGTCATTATGTCAGTGTCATTATGTCATTATGACAGTGTCATTATTTCATTATGACAGTGTCATTATGACAGTGTCATTATGAAAGTGTCATTATGTCATTATGACAGTGTCTTTATGTCATTATGTCAGTGTCATTACGTCATTATGACAGTGTCATTATGTCATTATGAAAGTGTCATTATGACAGTGTCATCGTCATTATGACAGTGTCATTATGTCATTATGAAAGTGTCATTATGTCATTATGACAGTGTCATTGTCATTATGACAGTGTCATTATATCATTATGACAGTGTCATTATGTCATTATGACAGTGTCATTATGTCATTATGACAGTGTCATTATGTCATTATGACAGTGTCATTGTCATTATGACTGTCATTATATCATCATGGCCCCTCAGGGGGATACAATTAATGTATCTATGGGGATTAGCACTCCCAGGGGGAAGATGTGAGGGCCTGATGTGAGAGTTAGGTAGGCCTTCTTTTTGTTGAAATAATTTTTTTGTTATGTTAAGGATCATCTTTTTAAAAACCTTTTTTTGGTTCACTGCTGACCTGTTTTTCAGCATCTATTACTTTCTTCTTCAACTTTGATCTTGTTTCATAATTTTCTTTCTTAACTTATTGTTTCTATGCCCTTACTGCATAGATTCTGCGTTCCCTTAACTCCGTACTATATGGTGCCTTCCTCCTTCCTCTCTTTGGATCGCTTTTGTTGCGGATAGGGAGGCTTAAACTAACTAATAATCTAATCTAGATCATATAGGAGTGTCATTATGAGTCTCATTATGGGAGTGTCATCATGTCATTATGAGTCTCATTATGGGAGTGTCATGTCATTATGAGTCTCATTATGGGAGTGTCATGTCATTATGAGTCTCATTATGGGAGCGTCATTTCATTATGAGTCTCATTATGGGAGCGTCATTTCATTATGAGTCTCATTATGGGAGCGTCATTTTGACAGTGTTTGTAATGACATAATGTCATTATGTGTCTGTAGTGATACGTGTGGTTGGGTGGTGCAGGCAGCAGCGTGGTCGCGACGCGCCTCATGCTCACCGAGAAC
>JACJUY010017280.1:0-10586 GCA_014220935.1 Platorchestia sp. MABIK | reverse complement strand
CTGACCCCCGGACAATCGCCGCCGCACCACTGACCCCCGGACAATCGCCGCCGCACCACTGACCCCCGGACAATCGCCGCCGCACCATTGACCCCCGGACGGACAAATGCCTCGGAAGAACAACTGCCCCTGAACGATAGTCTTCATTAGGCTGGAAAATTCAGTTAATCAAACGTGAATTTATGAAATGCAAAATTTTAATTTTAATATTTCAGTCAAATTTAATTCTAAAAACCTTGTAAAAAACTCTTGAAGCTTTATTGAGGAGCTCAAACGTCTTCATTTAAATGAAAACTTTACAACATTCAAACATGAACATGTCAGATCGCTTGTTGACTTTATACACGGGAAAGTTAAGTAAGTTTGGTTGAATTAGATTTTCAATTCAAATTCGGTAAGGTCGAGTTTGTATAGGTTGTGTTAAGATGAGTTAGGTTAGGTTAGGTGCCTACGAAACAGACAATTTATGGCAATTGTATAAAAGGTAAGGAGGAAGGGGTCCTACGTTGGCAGTTGTCCAGGAGTAACTGCCCTGAGACCGCACGAGTTATTACACCCACACTAATGTCCAAATACGCTGACGAGGACAGCCAATGTTAACATCATCACCAGACTGAAGCTCAGGTATTCTGTATTGCACAAGATGCGCTGACGAATAATCCTCTTCAGAGCACGCCTCAATGGAATGAGAAGTTGTACTGATAAATTTTTCACCACACCACTGACTTGGTAGTCCTCATTCCGTTGAAATCATCGCTTTGCCCTTCAACTCGGCGGGCAAAGGTTAAAATTCCTATATTCATTCGCTTTCAATGCCTTTTATAAATTAGCCCGCTATATTTTCAGGATATAAGTCGTACACTCATTCACTTGAACAATTCACTCATTTGGATCGAGACAGCGAAACTAAAAGGAAAAGAGAAATTTATCGGACCACACGTGCATGGACGCCGCCAATAGGGAGAGCAACAAAAAAGTGAATGCGGATTGGAGCGACAAAAAATAATCCGTGATTTCTTATTAAAGATAATCTTTTCGTAACTACAGTTTTAATTCTAATCCGTAATAAATTAAGAGTTCAATAACAATAACCATGATATAAATGAGCGAATTGACTATACCTGTGAGATCGGTTCGAGACAATCACGCTAGAACATTCAGGATGCTGTGTGGAGCAGCGGAGCAGCAGAACACCAAGCAAGGTACGGCTTATGACGGTCACCGAGCGTGTCATGGCAGTCATCTATGCACCACCGTCATGCACCCAACCAAGTCTCGGGAGCGTGTCGCAAGTAACGGTACACACGAGCGGTGGCAGGCAGGCTGCGCGTCGCAGCCACACTACAACTTTAAATTACTTCATACGAAACGTGTACTGCTAGGACGAGCGCAAAGCTAGCGTGGCTACAAACAATGTTTTCGAAAAATCACACAAGATTTTCAGCTCAAATATAAATAAGGACGGCTAATTTCAAGAGAGTTCCCTCGTGCATCATTTGGAGCAACAACGAAACATTCATTGCCACAAAAAGGCCAGGAAGGCCGCTTTAGATGCTTCAACTAGAAAATTGATTATCCAAATAGCAATCATGCAGCGCTAAATTAAAATGCCCAAAATGAACACTATCCATTCTCGCGGGAATAGCAAAAATATCTAGAAATATCTGATAAACGTACTCAATTCCAGTTTACACATGCACATCTTAATGACCCAGACCAACAATGAGCCTTTCGCTCAATACCAACACTCTCGACTATACTTTTAACTGTATTGTTAGCAGCACAGACCTGGATTGATTGCCGTGATATTATCGGTATTCTAATACAGCCCGTTGATGCATTGGGGAAGATCGTCTTCGGATAATTTTACTCCATAGCTGCTGGCGCTTAAAAAAAATACGATTGTTGGAGTAGCCTGCTGGGAAAGCATGAAACTAATGCCAATTTTTATCTATTTTTTAACATACTGGAAAGATGCTGTAACGATTGTTCCATCTTCAAATGTTTGTGAATAATTTAATCACTAATGTATCCACTAATTTTTTAAATATATTAAATTCACTAGACCTTTGGTCAGTTCCAAATGGCTCGTTCAGTTTTCTCATTGTTAATGATAATAAAATATTCGTCTCATTAACTCCGTATTATGATACTTATTTTATGTCAATTTTAAACACGTGCACTGTCGCTCCTCACACGATCCTTCGGGTTACTGGTTAAGATATTTGCTTGCGCAGTTTTGAACACGTGCAGGCGCACCAGGCACCGCGCACTCGCCGACATCAGGCGAAACAACGATTTCCAGCTCAAACAATTTTGCTTATTCTCAATGTCGAGACTGATTTGTTCTGAATCTTGGGACGTCGCAGGATGTTTGTTCACCAGTGTAGGAATAAATTTATATGAGACTTTAACTATTGATTACGAAATGGGGTTGCTAAGAAACCCAAATCTGAAAGGAAGTGTTCCTCTCGCCATATTTTACGTACACATGGAAAACATATTAGCCTGAAATTTTGGAGAAGATCATCTCGCTCAAGTAAACAAAGAGAGTTAACAAGCATGAAGAGCCCGAACAGGACCCACGTGAACAACAAGGGACCATAAGAGGGAATGAAGGAAATGAATTTACCTGCTTAATTTTATAGCTGAAACATAAAACTAGCCGCCGCAGCCAGCACTGCTGCATCCTCCGCAAGTAGCTGCTGGTATCTCCGAGGAACATACCCTCCTAGTGCAAACTACACACCCAGAGCAAAACCGGAGATCGCAAGTCCCCAATTAAGATGCGCTGAAGGACAGTTATTTTCCTCAAATCCTACTAGGGGATGCGACTCATGAAGAGATGCTGTTTTCGCAAGTAAAGAGGACAAGATGCCCTTGTACATCGTATGAGATATTTCAATGACCGGAAGAATGTTCCCAATTTTCACTCACCTGCGTTTCCTAGGACCACAAAAATGGTGCAGTCATGTTTTCTAGTACAGGGATCGAGAGCAGAACTGTCTGCATGAAACGCCTTCAACATAATCGCTTCATCGTTCAATTTCTTCTTCAAATCATGAAATTAATTCAAAACATACCACTAATTGTAACCATTTTTTAGATAAAATCTCTAAAGGATAATTCTTCATATGGTGCCTGGAATAGTCTAAAACAAATTTTTTAATCAAATACAGTTAGCGACGAAATTATTCGTACACCCCTCGTCTTTCAAAACTTTCTAGATGAACTCTAATGACTATGTTTCTATTATGGACGAAAACCTGAAAGTATCAGCTAATTGTTTGGGACTTAGAAGGCGGTGGGTATTTGAACAAGACAGTGACCCAAAGCCCACGGCCAAGTCTACAACTAGCTGGCTCCATAGAAATAAGATAAATGTGCTGCCATGGCCTTCGATGAGTCCTAATCTCAATCACATTGAAAATTTGTGGCGGGAATTAAAAGTCAATATTAACAAGAGAGCTCCAAAGAATCTTCACGAATCGAAATGTATCGCCATTGAAGAATGGAACAATATTTCATCGGAAACTACGGAGAAGCTCGTCAAAAACTATGATAAAAGGCTTTTAACACTTTGACTGCGACACCTAAATATTAAGTTCAATGCCAAACTCAAATTTAAAGTCAATTGTGGTAAACTATTTTGAAAAAACCAGACATGAACTGGATCGTGCCTTCATTTCGCTTTGATTAATTATTTATGAAACTTGAATTTGCGACTGCTGGTCGGTCAGCAGCATTATGAAAACTACCTCCGTGTACCACTGGGGGCGCTCGTCGCCGTCGAAGTGTTAAATGTTATGAAGATGAAAGGTCACGCAATTGATTTTCAAAAATGTACTCAAATGGTAGATTAACCTCAATAAAGTCTAATACTACTCACTGCATGAATAATTTTGTTTTATGTTTCCGAAGTTCAGCTTAGTAAATCTTTCAAAAGCAATATTTTGTTCAAAAAACTTCGTTTTATTGTCACAAATATGTGCTTCACACCACGTGAAAATCTTGTGCCTGTGGCAACAATAGTTTTTGAGTAATTCTAGAAAGTTTTGAAAGACGAGGGGTGTACGAATAATTTCGTCGCTGACTGTACATCACATATAAATTACGTGAATTGAAATGAAATTTATTCCTTCACAATCGCGTAAAATTTAGGGTATACGAGTTTTGAATTTAAGTGAAATGGTGTTGAAGGATTTTGAATGGATTTGCACATGCAGTGCCAAAGGAAATAAATTAATTTCATTTTGCATATGACCACAGAGATCGCACTGAAGTGCTGCACTGCTTGGCACTAAAAACGATTAAAACAGTTATTCAAAAATAGAAAACAAACGATGTGTCTAAACACACCTTGAACTACGAGAGCTTCATTCTGGCACTACGTAACCATACAGTTTGCATGAATATTTTGTATTTTTTTTTAAATTGTCGCGTAGGAAACAAGTCGTATATTTTGGGGGTATTACCATGCTTTTTTTTCTTGAGATTAGTTTGTTAAATTAATTGTCAACCGATATAGAAAATGCGTGAAACTCCGAGTGTTGGAGTTTCAATCATATGCCAGCGAGTCATAGGTGATTTCGGGTTTTTGATAGACATTTATTCTTGCTAAAGGAACTGTAAATTCATTTTAGTCAACATTCCAGAGATCATTTTTGAAATGTCAATCACTTCTTGTTATTCAAAAGGCAGTTAATCGATCCTGGTAAGACAAAATTAGGTCGCTTCCAGAAAATTGCCTTCTATTTCAAGAATTTTGTTGTAAACGACAAAAAAATAATGATGAAGGCTTGTGAATTGGTAGATCAAGAGGAAACAAACACACTTAAGTTTAATGTTTTCTGAGTTATTTTAGTGAATATAGTTGCGCGATATCGTGAGGAAGCACAGCGTATGTTCATCCATTGTCAAGTGTCGGGCTTCTTGAATTTCCGAACACTCTTCGATCGCACCCACGTACAGCATGAGCCTACGTGTAGTGCCGGCTTGATGTTTCAAACTCAAGATGATTAATACTGCGGAGTTCCCTACGCACCTTCAGACCAAGAATTTTCCACACCAAATTTAATTTCAAGTTATGGAGTTTACTTTTTCCTACCGAAGTAAAAACTGGTCTGTTAACTCTCTGTCCATATAATATTCCGTTTAAGGTCAAAACGCTGAATTTTTATGTATAGCTTTATATTTAGCTTTCACAAAACAAATAGTCGTTACATGTAACCCCACCAACGGTTCAAGGGTCTCATCTAGAGGTATAGAAATCATAACATGGATAGTGTTCACATATTTGAACAATTGATTTCACGAATTTCTCTTGAACCAAAAATAGCTCGATATAAATTGTCATATTTTAACCACGACGTATGAGAAACTATCATTTAATGGAGGACGCTCCATATATATGATGTGTTCAAATCAGCCGTGAGGAGTGTCGTAAGCACGCTGGTCGTTATCACTTCTTGCTTCTACCTTCTCACCGACTTCACACCGACTTCAAGAACGAGAAGAAGGAGAAGGCGTCAACTGGCCGAAGGAGTTGCCTAACGTCGACACCAAGAAGGGTTCTGTTATAATAATATTTATGTCGTTATTTAACAGCTTTGTGTCAATTCCATTGCTTCTACAGTTAGCGAGAATTAATGTTTCCCATTACGAATATAATTCAATATGCTCGAGTAACACTTAACCGCTTATTTGTGGAATTAAACCCATCTTAAAACCATACTACAGATATCGTGTAAAGCCATGTGTGAGAGTTCGATACCCACGTCGCTACCTCTTGGAGGGAGCGAGAGAGGCATTTAAGCTCCGTGCTGCTGCAGAGAAAAGACGTGTATTCTCACGGCCGGCTCCTTTGGGAGCCCGGCTTTTGCCGCTTGGCCTGGCTTTGACTTACTTGGCCATACGATGTGTATATCGTATAAACTACGTAAACTCTTAACGTAACTTAAAGCCGTCACGGAGCCATAGCACATACCTTCCTGGAATCCCACATAAGATGAGTTCCAATTAGTGCATTTTCCCTCGAAGCAATTCATAACTATTTCTCCTGTGCATAGGTTTATACCAACGCCACGCCTTAAGCGTATATTCGTTTATTAATTCGAAATGTAATAGGTGCGCTAGATTCATTTCAGGTGTTAGTAATTTTGTATTCTTTGTAGGGAATAAATAATTAATATGTTTCCTGCATCGTTAATTTCCCATTAAGGATGGAGACTGGTTATCGAAGTTGTTAGTGGCACGCTACCATATAAATTGACTAATAATTAATAATTATTCTGTGGACGTTGAAAAGTCACCTTTAATCTTCATTAGAAAAATAAAAGAATTGTGACCTTAAGTCACGACAATCAAAAGAAATAACAGCGGTGAAATAAGAAAAAGAAGTATATGACAGATAATTTTTTATTGGAACGTGGCAAAGGAAAGCCTGGAACAGAATAAATGAATCGCATCGACGGCAACGTGGTGCGTTAAATTGCCAATATCTAATTAATAATTTTGGCGTTGCTGACGTCACGTACTTCAGTTCTTGTTCTTACTAAGGAAAACAGGGGGTAACTCGAAGCGCTTCACTCCAGATTGTGTGGTATGTGTCTCATCTGAGTGAATATCCCTTCCATCTCCTAGCACAAGTACTGAGCTTGATCTGCTGCGTGTTTGCTGCCGCAGAGAGTTGTACTCGTATTTCTTACTCAGCAAGAATTGCAAATGTATCTGCAGTTTGATCATTTTAGCACTGGGGGAAAAGAAGTGAAAGGGCAGAAGAATCGTGATTTTTTCCCAGTTCGCATCGTCAATAGACTGTAAAAAGTAAACACTTCCTCTTTTATGGGGCTATTGATGAACTCGTGCAAAGCAACAGAAAATTGTGGCCATGGTAAAGTTTGTGTCTCAAACACTAGCCCCTCTTGTCCGCACAGCGGCTCGCAAAGTGTCATTGATTCAAAATTGCGCCCCCTTCACGGTTTTTCGTCAACTTTTTTTTTTAAGCTAAATCTACACTGTATTTATGTTACGAGTTATAGCTGATAGAAAATACACTTGTTTAATAAAATAGGAAGACATTAAATATATTTTTCTCCCATAAAATTTTCACATTTTCCATCGTACATTATAGATACACAAGTGTGCACAGCCCATCAAAAATGATGGGATTCAATACTTTTTATGAACGATTTTTCCAGATGGGGACCACAAACAAATATATCCGTCCTAACAGTACCCGCGATAAAAAATATTCGTGTACTTGTGCCCTGGTGAAACTCGTATCACAGATACGGTCATTATAAGTATTCTTATGTGCGTGACAGAGATATGAAAGCGGACTCCAAACAAATAAATCAAGGGAATTATTAGGTAGCAGCAGGACCCGTGGAAATTCTACGGACAATGTCATCGTTTAGCTAGGTGGACCCTTGAAAACATTCTGTCAACATTATCTAACTCATGCTAACTTAAACTTTCCTGATAAAATGTCAAACATATCAATGCGTGTAAAGGCGATCTTTCAATGTTACACTGAGGAATTTGGTATCCATGATACCGCAAACTCAGACATCCTATGTTTCATTAGAAGCGGACACCAAACAGATATATAAATAATCATGTAAATCAACACACAACGGGTATTATTAGGTTAGATAAATTTTCCGCGTGTGGGTGTTTGCATGAGGCTGAAAACAAAAAAGAATATCCGACTCGTGTGTTGTTCGTCGGGGAAATTATTGTTGCCCTACGGAATTATGAACGGAGTGGCCACTCATCAAACTTTGAAAAAAAAACAGATCGAAGGATGAAAAAGCCTAGATGTTAAAAAATTATTTTCAAACTTAAATGCACTTTATCCGTTTGAAAATTACTCATCATATTAATTTAAAACTTCTGTGACATCAAATGTCAACTTAAAGGCATATGTGCTCAGAAATTCAAAAATCTTCATTCACTTCCTTCGTCTTCGTCGATGATAGGTGAACAGGGTCGATCATTAGTATGACACGATTTCATGCGGCTGTTACAGTATATCATTATGGATTTGTTATCATTTCAGAGGTACAATTTTTTCAGTTTGTCTAGTGCTTGGTTCCCTGAAACTGCGTCGCGCACTTTGATACAATTGTTTTCTATGCGAGTGACGTTGTATCGTTCAGTTAAGGATAAGTGAGCTGAAGGAAGCAATTAAACTGATTATGATTATGATCCTGATTATGAAGTTTTCTGAACGCTACAACTCTGTTCATTTTTGGATTTTTTTTGCAAGGAGCATATACTGAAAAGCTGTCAAAAGAAGAAAAAGAACCAATAATATTGATGGCTCGGTGCTTCGAAGTTGAAATGAAAGATTCTTCAACTCCTGATGGACTTTAAAGATTGTGCACTAGGATTGTGCTTCACTGATCTCTACCTGACTCTCGCTCTCAGTCTCACTTTAGCAGAACTGAAGTTAAATGATGAACTCACTATTTTGTAATTATCTCCGACTTTAACGCAATAAATTGCTTCCGAATATACATCATATAATTTTTACCTTTGATTTTTATTTCGCTTTTGGGAGTACTAATAACGTTCAAGCCATAAGCTAAAATGCAAGATGGCAATAAAGTGTCGGATTCTAGCTTGAAATGTGATATCACACATTGTAAAATTTGATCTCTGTTAATGACATGGACTTCATGGCCCAGCTGCCGGGACAGGAGAACCGTCCGGCACCACCAAGGCAGGAGCGATGCAGGATGTCGTGTTGTTATGTTGTTGGTGTCACTTCATCTCAGTCGCGACGTGAGTGAGGCATTCAAAGTGTTTGCTCCTCTAGCTGTCACTGATGACTTCAATTCCTACTGTTGACGTTTTCTGAGAGACCTCAAATGATCTTAACAACAGGTCGTTAGTGTAAAAATTCATTCCTAACATGATTTTGGCTCATTTTTAAATTTCTAGAGTACAGTTTTTAAATCATACTACATTTATGGTAATGATACTACAGTCAATTTTCCTTTATTCGCTGAGCTTTCATCATTTGCCAAGGAATTAATTTTCATCAGACGCCTCACTATTAGAAGAGCAGTGATTAAAAGTTGATAAAATGCTTGCAAGCCTTAACATCGCGTGCTAATGAAGCTCACCTGGCAAGAGCCGAGCGCCGCACATTCCCTCGAGTTAGGAGGGCGCAAGCGCGAGGCTTGCGTAAGCGCTGAATTTTCAGCCGGGTGCTGGAGCGAGCTGTGTAAGGGGCCCGGGCAGCGCGTCAATTTTGCAACCAATTCGAACTTTGACCGTTACTGAAGTAGCAATGGAGCTCCTGAGGGCGGAAATTAGTCATGGGATCATATCACTCGCTCCTCAGAGACCCTTCGCCTCATTTTTTCTCTTGATGCGAGCCAATGATCTCGTCTTTGAACGCTTTTCCTGCCTGTCCTTCTCGATCCTTCATTTATACTGATTTTTCTGTTAATCCTCTTACAAAGGGTATAACCTAACAAAGAAAATGCAGTTGTCCATGTTTTTTCTCAATAACTTTTTTAACAATTGGCATGGGTATCACGATACCCATGTGTGTTAATCAACTAAGGATCTTTATGTTAACACATTTTAGAAACCAGTGATAGGTTTTGGATAATCTTTATTGGAAATAAATTATTTCTTTTCTCTCGTGCTATCTCTAAGAGTTCTTCTTCACGAACATGACATCAGTAATTTTTCTTCTATAACTAGTGTAAATTTGATGAAGTTATTTACTTGCATGAAATACTTTCGTAAGACTAGGGGAGTTCCGACATAATGCAACACCTCCTTCCTCTTATATGATAACCTGTAAATTGTGCTCAAGGTGCAACAGCTGCCCTAAATGCAACGCTCCAACCAATTACCTAAGGCTTATCTTGCATGGTCTCTTCAGAGCGCGGAAAGATTTTCCTTTTTCTCTGTCTCTCCATCAAGAACAAAATCCAATTTCAATTTTGTTCCCATGCTCGGAATTTTTAGCAGTGCTGATCGAGTTAGTGTTTCCAAGATTACTCTTCACCCGTGACCGAGCTCGAAGAACTCATTTCTTCGCAGCGATTAACTTCCAATCTGTAGTTGCTCGTCCTAGCCAGAATTCGGTCCGGATTTGCTTTCGGCCCATTGCCCGTAAAGCCCCGAATTGCCTCCTCCGCCATGCAAAACTGAGTCGTACACTCTTACTCGAATGAGTCGACGAGTCTCATAAGGAGTCCTGAGTCACCTTGGTCGTATTAACAACGCTAGAAAATGAAAATGCTGCTTCTCGGGATATTTCCTTCGGTAATGTGCAGTAATGTCATTGCAAAAATAATCTATACGTGTACAAGTGACCTATTAAAAAATGGATGCTTAGAAAAGTTGGCGCTGTGATCTGCAACTGTTGAAGCTTAATTGAGGGAGCTCCATGTGTAGTCACGCTTCTCTGTGTGCGCGGTCTTTTTAGTTCTTGGTAATTTGCGCCAAGTCATGAGCTACTCCAAGCAAAAAGGGAAGTGACTGTTGTCGTGATCCTTTTTCTCTATCAGCATTTCGTTGTGAATTTTGGATCGTCCGCTGAGATGTTCAATTTAGTC
>JACJUY010017278.1:0-12304 GCA_014220935.1 Platorchestia sp. MABIK | reverse complement strand
TAACTATTACACTGTTAATGGAGTAATAACTATTACACTGTTAATGGAGTAATAACTATTACGCTGTAACTGAAGTTGTGAAGAGACAAGGCTACACAGACAGAAAATCACAGCTTCATAGTTACACAACTCATGAATAATCTTTAATCCTATAGCGGAATGATAGATCACACAAAACAACATAGCACGTCAGAAACAGATACCGCCATCGAAACAAAAATCAAAGTTATATTCTTCATCTTGTAAAGAAAAGCTCACCAACCAACGGGTTGTTTTCCACTAAACATTTAATAAAATAACTGTGTTGATGTCCATTCAGAATAGCTTCTACAAGTCCTAAATGTAAATGATCGTGATTTGTATTAAGTCAGTAGTTGACTTTGCAGCGAGAAAGTGTTGAAACGAAATCTCAGTAATTGACTTTGCAGTGAGAAAGTGTTGAAATGAAATCTCAGTAATTTACCTTGCTGCGCGAAAGTGTTGAAACGAAATCTCAGTAATTGACTTTGCTGCGCGAAAGTGTTGAAATGAAATCTCAGTAGTTGACTTTGCAGTGAGAAAGTGTTGAAATGAAATCTCAGTAGTTGACTTTGCTACGAGAAAGTGTAGCAACGAAATCTTTGTTGAACATCAGTTCCTGTTCATCAAGTTCTTTTTTGGAAGCATCAGAGTGACATCCCAACCAAGCCTCTGCATCTCTACACATGCGCGACAACCTCATATGTCCTCGCTTAGAAATAGTGCTCGAATCTTTCATCTTTTTCAAAAACTCTTTCTTCTTGGCGATGGTCGACTTGAAGGAAGCTGAAGCGTCTTCAAGAAAACGCTGCTCTTTTTGAAGCTTCCTAATCTCCTGCATTTCTGCGACCATTCTATCGATGTCATCCTGTTCTAGGCGCCCTTTGTCAACCGTAATTTTAATTCTCCCTTCGCCTCTTGTTTTACGATCCACAGCGGAGACGTTAAGGATTCCGTTGGCGTCCAGCTCGAAAGTGACGTCAATTCGAGGTACCCCAGCGGGTGCCAACTCTATGCCCTCCACCAAAAATTGGCCGAGCAATCGGTTTTTGGAAGCTGTCTTGTTTTCCCCTTCATATACGGACACACGCAGGCTGCTGGAGTGTCCGTACACTGTCGTGTACACTTTAGAGCACTTAGCTGGGATCTTGGAGTTCCGTTTAATGATCACGCTCATTTTATCAGACACGATGGCTTTCCCTAAAGAATGGGCAGTTACGTCCGACAAGTGCAGGTCACCAATGGATTCGTCTTTGATCAACAATGCGGCTTGTAGTGCCGCTCCATAAGCAACAGCTTCAGCAGGGTTGATTGTCATTTTTATATTTTTCGTCCCGAATTTCAGTTTCAGCATGCTAAGGATCTTCGGAATCCACGACGATCCCCCGACCAAAACTACGTCTTCGATTTTGTCGAGTGTGATCCCAGAGTCTTTCAAGGCTTCGTCCACGCACCTCATGGTCTGCTTGAAAAGATCGTCACACATATGTTCAAACTTAGTACGAGTCACAATTATCTCAAGGTCTTTCCCACAGTAAAGATTCTCGATTTGAATCCGATCTTTGAGTTGTGTGGAGAGGCGAATCTTAGATTGCTCCGCCGCTGTACGGACCTTAGAGAGAGCTTTCGGGTCATGGGACGCATCTAGTCCTGTTTTCTTGCGGAATTCTTCAAGGAAATGTTCACTCAATCGCGTATCCAAATCTGCTCCTCCGAGGTGACTGTTGCCTTTGATGGCTTTTACTTCATAGTCCTTCGCTTTCACCGTCAAGATGGAAACGTCGAAAGTTCCGCCGCCGAAGTCAAATATCAAAATGTTTTTTGTTCCCTGGATATTAGCGTGCTCGCCATACGCTATGGCGGCGGCGGTTGGTTCGTTGATTATTTTGAGGACCTCCAGACCAGCGATGGTGCCGGCGTCGATGGTGGCTTGTCTCTGAGACTCTGTAAAGTAAGCAGGTACGGTGATGACAGCTTTCGTAATTTCACATCCGAGGTACACTTCTGCGGTTTCTTTCATTTTCTCCAACACCATCGCAGAAATTTCTTCTGGGGTGAAGGTCCTCTCAGTGTTGAGGTAGTCCACTTTGATAACAGGGTTTTCATCTTGGTCAAGTACGTGATAAGGCCACTGTTTCATGCAGTTTTGCACACCTTCATCAGCATACTTCCGGCCGATGAGCCTTTTCACTTCGTATATCGTGTTTCTTGGATTCATAGACCGTTGATACTTGGCCGAGTCTCCTATGAGCCTCTCTTCATCGTTGAAAGCCACAAAAGATGGCGTCAAACGCTGCCCTTGTTCGTTTGCGATGATGTCCACTCGTCCGTTTCGGTACACGCCCACGCACGAGTTGCTGGTGCCCAAGTCGATGCCGACAGCGTAGTCGCGGGCAGACATTTTCTCACCGTCGTCACTGCGGAGGCAAACAGTTTAATTAAAATTTATATCATGTTTAAGTTCACTTCATTAAACAAAGCCAAAAATTTATGGTTCAAAACCGGTGTTTTGAATACCTTTAATGTACACTGACTACTAATCACGTATAATTGCAATGAAAACACACTGATGGCTTGCAGTACAACTGTAAATTTCTGGGTATAATACTAGATAAAATTAGACCTTCGGAAAATTGTATCAATTCTAATCGTATGAAGTTATCCAAATCCACTGAAATTTTGCGTGAAGTTAAATAAATTCTGGCAGAGGATGCACTGAATATCCTTCCTACTAAATATTCTTCATATTCATCCTGAATATCCTTCATATTCATCCTGAATATCCTTCATATTCATCCTGAATATCCTTCATATTCATCCATTAATACCAATCAATATTGAAGCCAAGCATGACATTGACAGAAAAACTGAAATTAAATACTGACATGGCAAAAATAAAGACTATAACTAGGAATATAACACTCACAGTGATGATCTCTTATCGAACCTGAAAATTTTTACTACTACAAATTTTCTTCGAGTCTCATTTACAAGTAATTAAATATCCCTGAGAAAATTCTGACTTTCAACGGCATATAAGCTTAATTGACAACAACCATGATTACATGATGAGAAATAGAAACAAACTCATGATCCCGTATTGCTCAAAATCATAATCCCGTATTGCTGAAAATCATAATCCCGTATTGCTGAAAATCATAATCCCGTATTGCTCAAACTCATAATTCCGTATTGCTGAAAATCATAATCCCGTATTGCTGAAAATCATAATCCCGTATTGCTGAAAATCATAATTCCGTATTGCTGAAAATCATAATCCCGTATTGCTGAAAATCATAATCCCGTATTGCTCAAACTCATAATCCCGTATTGCTGAAAATCATAATCCCGTATTGCTGAAAATCATAATCCCGTATTGCTGAAAATCATAATCCCGTATTGCTCAAAATCATAATCCCGTATTGCTGAAAATCATAATACCGTACTGCTGAAAATTATAATCACATATTGCTGAAAAGGTAAAGGCGTGACTCTTCACTGTACGGTGTCGAATATGACACATATCGAATTTGTTATATAAAGAAATAATTAATTGAGGCACATGCATATTCTACGGTGTGTACCGCCAATGAGACACCATACTTGAAATGAACGTGTGTGATACGTGTTTAACACATCCCTCAAGCGTATATTTCAAGAGTTTACAACGAGTTCCAAGCAAGCAATAATTTTTATATTTCCAAAAACAATTCATGCATAATAATTTATAGCTTTTGAAATTCTATCCCAGCTCCATTTGAGACACACCCCATTCAGCATTCTTGAACCTCACACGCCTTCGAATTACCTAAAAATGAAAAATGAATATGGAAAAATAAATGAGAGCGAACACAAAATCATCCAAACTACATTTCCAAACTCCTTCTTCCCCCATGATCATTGTATGTATGTTATAAGTTGTGTACACTATAGGGTATGTATTTGAAAACGTGTGTATATTATATGGTATATATTATAAGGTATGAATATCATAATGTATGTATATTAAAACGTATTTATTTTATAAAGTATATATTATAAGGCATGTATTTTAAATGGTATATATTATAAGGGGTGTATATTATGTGATATATATTATAAGGTATGTATTTAAAAGGTATGTACTTTATATGGTATTTATTTTAAGGCATGTATATTATAAGGCATGTAAATTATAAGGCATGTATAATATATGGTGTGTATATTATTATGCATGCAACTATGGACACATATAAAAATAAATTCTGAAGTCCCTGAAAAACTGCAATTTCTCTTGATTAGATATTTGCATGTCTAATAAAAAGCAAAGGGCAAAAGTAAAGAGCTCCACATTGTTTAAAATTGTACGTGATCAATACTAAAACGAACGTTTCGGACCTTGACCCATCATCAGCTGTATGATCTGCAAACATTTGCAGAGAATTAAAAAATATTGTTTAGATAATCGCACACATCGTTAAAGATTATTATGTATATTGGTTTGTCTATCTTATACGCTTCACTAATTCCAAACTAGAAACTAGTTCACCAAATTAATTCTAGTTTTTTATTCCAGNCATTTTCTCACCGTCGTCACTGCGGAGGCAAACAGTTTAATTAAAATTTATATCATGTTTAAGTTCATTTCATTAAACAAAGCCAAAAATTTATGGTTCAAAACCGGTGTTTTGAATACCTTTAATGTACACTGACTACTAATCACGTATAATTGCAATGAAAACACACTGATGGCTTGCAGTATAACTGTAAATTTCTGGGTATAATACTAAATAAAATTTGACCTACGAAAATCGTCTCAATTCTAATCGTATGACATTATCCAAATCCATTGAAATTTTATACAAAGTTAAACACATTCTGTCAAAGGATGCACTGAATCTCCTTCATATTACATTGATTCATCCGTTAATATCATTCAATATTGAAGCCAGGCATGACATAGACGAAAGAAAACTGAAAATAGATATTGGCATAGCAAAAATAAATACTATATATAACTTGGAATACAACACTCACAGTGATGATTCCTTACAGAACCTTAAAATTTTTATTACCTATTTACTATCACCTATTTTTTCTGAGAGTCTCATGTACAAGTAATTAAAAATCCTTAAGGAAATTTTGACTTTCACGACATATAAGCTTAATTGACAACAACCACTATTACTTGACGATAAATAGAAACAAACTCATAATCCCGTATTGCTTAAAATTAAATCTCGTATAGCTGAAAATCAAATTCCGTATTGCTCAAACTCATAATCCCGTATTGCTCAAAATCATAATCCCGTATTGCTCAAACTCATAATCCCGTATTGCTCAAAATCATAATCCCGTATTGCTCAAAATCATAATCCCGTATTGCTCAAAATCATAATCCCGTATTGCTCAAACTCATAATCCGGTATTGCTCATACTCATAATCCCGTATTGCTCAGTGGTAAAGCCTTGACTCTTCACTGTATGGTGTCGAATATGACACATCGAATTTTGTTGTATAAAGAAATAAATAAGTAATTAAATGAGACACATGCATATTCTACGGTGTGTACCCCGCCAATGAGACACCATACATGAAATGAACGTGTGTGATGCGTGTTCAACACATCCCTCAAGCGTATATTTCAAGAGTTTACAAACGAGTTCCAAGCAAGCAATAATTTTTATATTTCCAATAACTATTCATGCATAATAATTTATAGCTTTTGAAATTCTATCCCAGCTCCATTTGAGACACCCATTCAGCATTCTTGAACCTCACACGCCTTCGAATTACCTAAAAATGAAAAATGAATATGGAAAAATAAATGAGAGCGAACACAAAATCATCCAAACTACATTTCCAAACTCCTTCTTCCCCCATGATCATTGTATGTATATTATAAGTTATGTACAGTATAGAGTATGTATATTATATAGTACATATTATAAGGTTTGTATATGTTATGGTATGTATTATAAGGTATGTAATACTATGTATATTATATGGTATGTACATTATAAGGCATGTATTTTGTATGGTATATACTTTAAGGTATGTATATTATTTGGTATGTATATTATATATGGTATGTATATTATAAAGCATGCAACTACGGACACATATGAAAATAACTTTTAAAGTGACTGAAAAACTGTAATTTCTCATGATCAAATATTTCTATGTCTAATAAAAAGCAAAGGATACAACTAAAGGCCTCCACATTGCTTCAAATTGTACGTGGTCAAAACTAAAACGAACGTTTCGGGCCTTGACCCATCATCAGCTGTATGATCTGCAAATATTTGCAGAGAATTAAAAAATATTGTTTAGATAATCGCACACATCGTTAAAGATTATTATGCATATTGGTTTGTCTATCTTATACGCTCCACTAATTCCAAACTAGAAACTAGTTCACTAAATTAATTCTAGCGTTTTATTCCAAAATTTGTTGTTCTCCAGACCGAAGTTACCTAGCCTACATAGCTTATATTGTTCACGGTTACACATCAAATTTATTCTCTAGTTTTACTGTTGCTTGTGACAAGTGGATCTTTAAAATTTTCATTCGTTGAGTCAGACCGAATCACATTTATGGACTAATCTATCAGCAAGTTCATATTATATTTCTCGATTGAACCTGAACAGCAATGTAACAAAGCGACGTAGTGTAGAGGGCTGTTTTTTAATTAAGAATAAATGTACTTAAACTTAATATATAGAAGAATTCAGTATATTTGCAAGAAATAACATGTCTAAATGATGAATAATTCAATATTTTTAGAATAAATACACTAATGTACTGAAGAAAGCTATAGTTAATTTCAGAAGCTTAGAGATGTGAAGAACATCACGACAAACGTATATAACGTGCAAAAATAACCAGTTATAATTGATATTTTTACATTATTTCGCAATAATCACCGCTATGCTACAGACTGAATCTTTGAGAAAGGCTACGATACAAATTGCTCTTGAAACATGTACAAGATGTACTGGTCTTGAATTTAAAAGTAACGTTACCTGAAACCGCCTTGTGCACAAATTGCAACATAGATCTATGTACTTCAATTTAAACTCATTAAATTCATTTGTAACATGGGAAACTTCTTTCAAAAATAATTCAGAATTTACGAAGAATTATGATCCACTGCGGACTGTTGCCACTTTGTTTGGATGTCAACAATAAGAACACGTACTCAGTTCTACTTGTGTTCGTTCAGCATTAACGTTGCCTAAAAGATTCGTTTAAACTCAAAAAAACATGAAAAAAGTTCATTTTATGCTCATCAGTACGTAACAAAGTTTACAATTCATTTTAAGACAATTATCCTTCACACTGCATGATCCCTCTCAACTCACAACCAACGTTTCCGTGCATACCATGGTACATACGTACATGGCAGTTGCGTGGTATAAAGCTAAAATAAACATTTAATTCTTGTCAAACGTTTAAAGGACAACACATATTTTTCACTAGTAATAAAGGATCAAATATTCGAGAATTTGCATGCATTTACATGACTGCGTTTTAATTACAAGAAAACTGTTAGTCCTCATACAAGTTTTGGTCGCTGGCAGATGCACGATATTTTAAGAGTTATTTAAACACGCTTACCACTTATTCTTCCGACTCTGCAAAAGTGAATTGAGGAATTAATGGCAAAACCAGGATATACACTCCTAAGTAAATTATACCTCTACAATGATACCGCCATTGTTTTCATAGCCAAGCCTTCAAGTCAGAATCAGGACAATTCAAAATTCGACGTTTTCTATCATGAGCTAGCACATACGTCAGAATTTATAAAGTGACAGTGAAAAAGGCTTGTCATTATTTTTCCATCTTTATCTTTGACAAAGTAACACTCCACTGGGAACCCGCTAAGCATCTGGGAAAACATTGCTGTATTTAAAAAAAAGATAACACACACCAAAGTTACACACTTCCTGACCGAGAATCAGTACGGCATTAAACAAAAATTATTATAACACCACCGAACGACACTAACACGTTGAACACCTTGCTACCTAAAATGGCTTAAAGAATCACTTACTGCACACTGGAATGAAACTGCAAGTTTGATCCTCTCACGACCTGTTTTTTAACATAACTGAACACAGCTGCACATTCCCTGCGTCAGATATCAAACTATCACTTGTTGATACGAGACTGAGTCACTGAGCTCGGCCTGAGAGTTGCCGTTGTACTCCATAAGTTGCACATCGTTGCAAGAAATTCACGCCCAAAATAGCGGTACTTGGCATCTTCCTCTTCTCTGTATTAAACACGTTCGTAACGACGGTTGGCCACGTATTCGACTTCAGATTAAAATGAGACGATGTTGAATCTTCATCAGCAACGTTCGAAATCATAATAATATTGAAATTTATGTACCATAAAAGTTCACAAAAATTTTTCGACGCGAATACTTTATATTTATAGAAAACCAAATTCATCTGCTAACATCAGCAAATAATTTACCTGAACTGCGGATAGGTTGAATCGTACAAAGATATTGTGTTAGCTAAAATCCAATGTAGCTTGCGGGAATTAGCCCTTTTCTCCTACTGTAATATATAGATCATTTTTAGCGCATCATAGATACGTAGTGCCGTCTGAACTACATAGAGAACTGTTTAGAACAGGTCTTTGAAGCTGTAGTAGAACAAGTTTTATTTTTTCTTTTATTTCGCAGAAAATGTTGAAAGGACAAATTGTTGTAGCTCAAATTGTTTGTTCATTCAGCAGAGGGGTGCAGCGAAGCTCCAATCACGCTCTGAAATAATTCAGAATTCTAGAATGAGAAAAACGTACAGGTTCTTTCAATGCCCACAGAGACATTTCTGACTTTCATATTAGAACTAGCAAGAGTGAACGGTTAATGCGGAATCGGATAGGATGAAATCTCTCATGAGTTCTTCATGAAACTTTTGCCAATATTTTAGCGCTGCATCTGAACTGGAAAGATCGGAAGTTTCATGCATGGCAAACGTACAGAAGTGTCAGAAAAAAAACGAGGTACCATGTTAATGTGTTCCCATAGCATCAATGAATGACAGCCACATTTAACACTTAAATTTATACATAACTAACACGCACATAAAATAACAATAACCAGACGTAAGACTTCACCTTTGTTTCTTAAAACTTGATAAGAAGCTGCAGTTGAGCTGGTAGCTCGGAGCTGCAATCCAATGGTTTTATACGCAGAACTGCTGCTTTAGACATTTTGCTACGAACAAATCATTATTACAAAATCTACGGGTAAAATTTGCTTTATTTTCATACTATTATCAGTTATCACTACCTATATACGATTTCCGATTTTGTGAACTGAATGCCATTTCTTTGACCATCCACCGACCACGATCACCTATCATTCCTTATAAATACGGTAGTTTTCAGTATCAATTAAGGACGTTTATACAAAGAAATTTTGAAAAATCAATGTATTGTAATACATTGCGTGTGTTAACTTCATTGGAAATAAATGGTGTAAACAGTTTTTCTTTTTTTCTATCTTTCATTCTCAAACACTGCGGTATTCAAGGTATAGTGACGTCTGGTATCACCTATCGTTCGATGCGGACACGAACGAGTTTGTGACAACTGAGAACGATGTTTCTCTTGACGACAATGGTTTCCTTGAAAATAAATGTTATAGATAATCGTAATTGCTGGGAGATTTTAAGCTTGTTTAAATTCAAGTCAAATAACGTTAAAGCAGATAGAAAAGTACGATAAGATTCTGTCAATTCGTAAAGTTCAGAGCTTTGATTGGGGGAGAGGGGAGTGAAAAACAACCGGCAGGCCGCAGCCGAGACGGTTCAAGAAACGGTTTGTGAAAAGTACAGAAANAAATTGTCATACCTCAAACAGATTCGCGTGGGAAGAGCTCACGTACAGTGCACCTCACTCGCCGAAACTTTAAGACACACTGGCACTGCGGGCGGTGAATTCCGGTGATGATGGGTGATCTTTTTCATCGTTGGCATTCCTTGCATTTCCATCCGCATTCCGCTTACTGACCTGGCCATAACATGAGTAATAAAATGTGGAAAATGCTACCCTTTACTCATAAATGTAACCTAGGAAATACAATTTTAAAGTAAATTGTTTACATTTTTACACGCAATACCACGTATCAGAAGGTAACGCCTATTAGTTCGGTAGCGTGTCATTTTCCACCTATTGCACAAAAGTATCGTAACGTCACTGGTACCCGAATATATCTTAGTTAATTACACAGCAGCTCTAGTTTTCTCCAAGCTCATACAAATTCATTTCTCCCTTTAAATTTTTCCGAACAGCAATTGTTTGATTGTCGACAAATTTACTAGAGCCTATGTAGATCCACTTGTCCCATTAAAATTTTCATAATAACAATTGTTAAATTGTCTACCTATGCACTAGAATCGTACTGGCGTGGGTTAACACTAGTGACTTTCACGTGTACAGGTTATTTCTTGTCGCACATGCTTGGCTGATCTATTATGTACTAATTCAAGAATTAAATTATTATTATTCAAACATCAAAATTTCCAAGAAATTTTACGACTTTCACGTTACTAAGCTGAAATCGGCGGCCAGATTTGCGTCAGACTTAATTATCAGCAATTTTATTATTCTTTGACTTAATTAAAACGGTGACTGAAACTGGCCCCCAGGTCAATATTTCGAAGGAAGGGGGGGGGGGCCATAGCCTCTGTGTCTCCCTACTGCTTAGAAGCAACGCAGCCATTACAATAACAAATTCCTATTACAATGGGCTGCCAGAAATTTATCCAAGCAGTTATTGTATCGGTAATTATAACTTGCAGATCCGTCTAGCAGAGATTCAACCGTACTCAGATGTATAATTTAATTCATTAGTTAATATAAATGGATAAAAAATTAGTCTTTTCTCAACTTTGAAGAATTAATGCGGGAAATCGTTTTCAAGTGCACGCCCTTTGAACGATTTCCCGCAATTGAATGCACGCCCTTTTTTTATTCCACTTCTTTTTTTGTGTTAAGGTAACATCGGAATGAATTTCAATCAATTGCATTAAAGTGCGCGTAAAAAATTGCAGTCTTTATGTATTGTTCGCGTTTAAACTTTATTGGTAATAAACTGTTTGTCTTTTATTTTCTGTTCTTTATTTTCCTTCACGACGGACACACACCCATCAAAAAACCGTATTGTTGTGTACGAGATGGTGTTTTCAATATCTAAATTTCTAGGGTATTAAAATTCTAGATGAAAACAAAAATTTAATCTCAAAAGAGTATACGAGGAGGTGTTTTCAATAAATGACTTTAATTCTCATGACTAAAGGCCATTGAAATCTCAGGTACAAACAAAAGTTTGATCACGACATAAAAAAACGTGACCCAACTAACAGTTACTGCACGCACTAACTCGTCGCCAAAATAAATACACGAAAATATCGAAGTGAACAATGGATGTTGTTTACTAGCCATCTGCCAGAAGTGTTTTTAATGAGGAAGCATTCGGGAAGCAAACTAGGCATTTAGATTAGAACACATCATACTTATTCATCCCTCCTTCATCACGAAAAAGAAGACAAGTCCATGAATTCTAACCCAAATATCACAGATGCCAAACCGACGACCGTATCAGTGATACCACAGCAATACCAAGTCAATGGAAGAACTAGATAATCGCATTTGCTCAATTACTGTTAGATTACCTTTAAAGAGGTATTAGATTATCTTTAACACGGTATTAGATCACATTTAATCAGTTATTAATGCATAACTAACATGGTATTTAATTCCTTAAAACAAGGTATCAGATTTCAATTAACAAGGTATTAGAATCCCATAAACAAGGTATTTAATTCCTTTAAATAAGGTATCAGATTCCAATAAACAAGGTATTAAATCCTATTAACAAGGTATTAGATTCCTTATAAAAAAAATCAATTCTTAAATGGTTTTCACAGGTCCTATACACTCACGTACACTTACAGAACACTTATATATAATATCATCAACTTTAAATGTAGCATTAGTGTTTCTAATTTACTGTTTCGTCCTTTTGATAACCTACAGATTAGATTGCATTAGATTATTAGTTAGTTTAAGCCTCCCTATCCGCCACAAAGACGATCCAAAGAGAGGAAGAAGGAAAGCACCATTTAGTATAGATTTAGGGAATGCGGAATCTATGCAGAAGGGCATAGAAACAGTAAGTTGAGAAAGAAAATTATGAAACAAGATCAAAGTTAAAGAAAGTAGTAGGTGCTGAAAAACAGGAGAGCAGTCAACCGAAAAAAGAAGGTCCTTAGCATAAC
>JACJUY010017274.1:0-12309 GCA_014220935.1 Platorchestia sp. MABIK | reverse complement strand
AAAGGACTATGTTCTGTGCCAGTTAGTTCTGGAAGTTTCTCGCCGCCAAAAAGCGGGAGGCGAGACACTTTATTTGATTAATAACTTTATTTTAGCTTTGAGAACAGCCAGAATGTCTGCCACGCGACTTCAGTAAACCAGAGCTTTGAAATCACTGTCGCCACTTTTGAAAAGTTCAATTAGTAACTCAGCATTTTCCCTCCCTCCCCCGGAGTAAATAGTTCAAATTGTGAATACTTGAGGTCTCACTAGGTCAAAAGTATGTGCATTGCTTCTGAAATTTTAACAAGTAGAGAACAGTCTTGTGGTGGTCTCAATAAGCCGTTCACTTGTACACCACCATACAAGCTTCGAGGCGCCACCCCACGCAACGACGGGCTTCGAGGCGCCACCTTACCACCAACCAATGGGGACGCGTGCTCAGCGCTTTAGCGCCCTCACCAGGCCCTATATAACGGGGTGCCAGTATTTTCACCGCGGCTCCGATCTTCACAACACGCACCGAAGACACTCCGTCAGCAACAGCCTCAACTGCCTCTACCGCCACTTCGCACTCCATAGTTAATTTACCGCCATCCATGCTGCCACTCCACATCGCCTGACGGTCCTCAAGACGTATTTTGGTGCATTACTACCTGACAGCAAGATTTTCCTCGTGTGCCATTTCTGTACGCGATATTCCCGATAGAACGGCATTTATTCCAGTTATGTTTTCTTACTCTGTCGGGTTCGTTAGTACCTCAGGCACTCGCTTCGGGGTTTGATATTCAAAGTCCTTAGATATTCATAGTTTTCCCGTAGCGTAAAGTAGTCTGAGGGAGAACACCACAGTCTTCAATATCTCCCGAACAACCCTCGTGAGTGAATGGCGTAACTCTATAAAAATGTCCGCTTGCTTCTTCGTGTAACGATGGTTACGCATCACGTGTTTGAGAAGAAAAACCCCTAGCTTAATTAAAAACTCTGTAACTGCATTATTAGCGTCGGAACAAAAACGGCTCCGCCTGGGATGATGATATACGAAGATGGCGGGTAAAAGAGGTTGTAGAAGATATCCTTTAACTTATTTTGCTCTCCCTTTCACTCTTCCTTTCTCTCTTTAGGTAAGAAGCTAAAAAATTGTCATACAGAGTGTGGCGTGGAACTTCCTTAAATGAAAATGGCTTCCTAATATGAAAATGCAATAGCGTGCCTCAGTGACTTGTGAGGAATAAGGTATTGGAAGGTGCTGGAAAGGAGATTTATTTCACCAGCATGTCCAGATACATTAACGATTTGATCAGGGTAGAATGGCGCCTTTCTGTGGAATCGCGTTTTTTCCGATGCCCGCTTTATCATCGCAGAGCGCTTTCTTATCGCAGTACAACGTACGTTTCGTCTTCCCTTCGGAATGCAAACTTGAGACCGTGTACATCATTGAAAATAAATTTTTCTGTGTGTTTGACCAATCAGAGAAATGGAAAATATGTGTCCATAAAAAGCGAACGTAAAAGAACAATTGCAACACTTAAAAATATCGGACAAGTTCCTGTGTCTGTGCTGCAGTTGCCTAAATGCCCCACTTGTAAACAAATAATTTCCCCATGACATGTCTGGACGTTTTCTCTATCGAACTCTTTCAGGTGTGCTCCATTTTTACCTTCACAAAATGGCGGCGGTCTAACACTTGACGGAACGTAATAATCCAAACCAGATAAACGTTATATGAACAGTACATGAACACCAGACGCAACATAGCACTCATTTTTCCTCCAACGCTGCATATTTTCACCTCAGTGGTTGTATTAACAAACAGATGATGAGGTACTGATGCGTAGTTAATTTAAGGGAACACCATGAGAGGCGACTTCACTCAGATCATCGTAGTCACGGTCTGTCGTGTATGATAGGTCAATACTTTTTTTGGGAACACTGTTGCGCTGTACGAGTTAACGGAGACCGTTTCTTGACAAGGATCCGAGGATTCTTTTGACCAGTTGTATAAGAACTGGAACTGGACGGTGTATGGGTTCCACAAGATGAATTCACAGCCCTCACAGCCAGGGTTTCAAAGAGGCTCCTCTTGAAACCCTTTTTGCTTGAAAGAGGCTCTTTCAAAACGGTTGACATCCCGGTGCAGAAGCGTAAACTGGCCTTTAAGATCGCCAGATCTAGGCACCCTACGAATGTTTCCTCTGAAGCTTGTTAAAATCTTTGAGTTATAAAGGACGCCTGCTAAACACATCTGCGCCAAAATTGTTAATAGATCGGTCGACATGCTTAAAATAGGGGACGCTTTCAAATTTGACTGAAATAGAGGATTGACCCTATAGAGGGCGACAGCTTCAAGAGCTTTGTTAGACTGAGCAAAATTAAATCTCCGCTCAGGTATGACATTATAGGGCGATCAATAAAATGAAAATCCGTTAAGGCATAAAACTTCCAGTGTAAGTTACGGTTAATTTTGCATTCCAAACCAAATTTTTATTTTAAGTTACAGCACTTTTCTCATTTTCCCAAAATTCGCTAAATCTTTTAAAATGTATATTACATAAAAATTTAATTGTTTTACATTTCATCAATTTTTTGTTTGCAGGAGCGTTAATGTTCAAGTTCCTCGCGTTGCGCTGTATGGCTGCTTTTGGTGAAGTGAACGATACTTCCGAGGACTCCTGCCATGGCGAGGAAGAAATCCCTAATGAATGTGATAAAGACAGGATGAATCCCACTGGAGGTGGGGGATAAATTTTTCAAATCTCAACCTTGACACTCGCTATTTTGGTTACCTCAAATCGCTATCACGACAATGTTTTAAGATCAAAAAACTGTGTCGAGGAACTTCACTACTCCAATTCAGCGGTGCCTTACAGTGGGGAGAAAGAAATATTCGTGCACGTGAACATATTTCTCTAGACGCGAGAGTAGGAAGAATATTTTTATACATTTACCGTACATATCAGAAAACAGGCTGCAAATTCATTCAAATAAAAATTCAGTTATAATTTATTTGACTGAATTAAATATTATCTATTCATTTAAAACGGTTAATAATTATGCGCACAGCACTAAACAACGCTTTACCTTCATTTAATACTTTGTATAACATCATATAGAGTAGTACCTCGGCTTACGAATGCCTTCCTTTACAAATTTTCTGGGTTACGAAGTTTTTTCGGTTACAAATATAAATTTCCCTCCCCGGAGCCAGTTTTTTGTGGACAAGTCCTAACGCCGCGCTTCGTGATCGCGTTTTTATTGAGTTACAAGGTGGCACTTGGAACGCATTAAATTCGGAACTCGAGGTACTACTTATTAACCTCAACAGCGACTAATTTCTTCCTAGCTCTCAGTTGAAGATTTTCAAACATTTGGAGGTCGCTTGTTCCATTCTTCCTGGCATATTGTTTTCAGATTTTTTATAATTACTGGTACGCTTTTTCGTATCAGAATTTTCAAAAACTCGTACCGCCACTAGTTCACAATTGAATTGAAATCCGAACACTGACTTGGCTATTACAAGGTACCAGCACTAATTTCAGCAAACCAATTCTTCGTAGGTTATGCAGTGAGTTTGTGATCATTTTCGCATTTTCATTATGTGATATTATCACACACTCATTATGTGATATTATCACATATTCATTATGTGATATCACATATTATATTCGTTATCACATATTATGTTGTGATATTATCACATATTCATTATGTGACATTAAGGAAAATTCAATCAGGAGGTAGCTCGAGATTTTCAGCAGAAGTCTATACGTTTTAATACAAGATTTTTACATATTTTCTGAAATTGATTGAAGCGTCTATTACTGATTTTTCACAAACATTTTTCACAGAAAAAGAGTCAAATCATGATACTACCTCCACCATACTTGACAGTCAGTCCTGTGTTCAAATTCATAATAATTGTATTAAATTCCACGCAATGTGGCCAAAAAAGTTTTCCTGCTGTAAATATTTCGCTTTATTTTATCTCAGGTTTCTTTAATTTTATTAAAGCTGTAAATGGAAACATTCTTAAAGCGTTAAACAAATGATAAAGACTTGTTTTGAGGGCCTATATAATTACAAATTTTATATTCATTACACCAGCGATATGAAAGCCCGTGAAAAGGATCCATCAGCATTTGATTAAAAACGCATCTCTAGGTTTCATCAACGAGAAAAATAAACCAGGGGCATCTGAACAGTAATCGGAATAAATATTAGAAGGAGACAGAAAACGATAACACTAGAATGTTTTATGGGAAACAGAACATTCCAGACGAAAGAGAAACGAACATAAATAATAACTAGCAAGTTCTGTGAATGTCCAAACATAATTTCTTACATACATTTGCATCGTGAGTTGAAAAAAAATGCATTTCTGAAAATGCAAATCCCCCGGAAAACCAACAGTATCAGCAGCAATGAAATCAATGAAAATGTTTTTGTTTACTCAAGAATACTGGGATTGAACTGATGTGGATTGGAAGCCTGTAATGTGGTCCTATGTATTGTACGAATGTGCTTACTACGCAATGTGCTTACTCCGTGTGGGGTGTCGCCTAAAAGGAAGTAAATAAGCATCTCCATTACTCTAAATTCTCTGATGGAAGCAATACCCCGAGCAATGGAGGATATAAATAAAGACCACCTGATCAAAGCATGCAGTCGCTTTCGAACTCGAATTGAGATAGAAGCTGAAGGAGAATATGTAGAACAAAATGATATTATGTTTACTTGTTTTATTACAAGAAAATGTAAGTTTCAACGATTAACAGTTTCATTTCTGGTTTCCTATTAGTACGTAAGGTATCCTCGGATACCATACTCACCCTGTATGAGTAACGGACTACCCGGCACGCTTAAGCACTGATGTTTAATGATAGCAGTGCTATTCGAACTAACGTCCAATTTTGCACGTGTCTGACTTGAAAAACTTGGTTATATAAAACCAAATTTTGAATTATTTTAATCGAACTCAAAAAAAATCATGAGTAGTTCTGCTCATTTTAAGCATTTTATGTAATGAGCCTAAATGTGTTTTTTTCTTTCAGAGTGCAAATTGGGCTCCGAGACCTTCCTTCCGGGCGAGCCCATGATTAAAAACAATTGCACAAGCTGTGATCCGTGTGGATTTGTCGTAGACGAAGGTAATTTATGAATTCAACGTGAACCAAAGTCACGCTTGAAAATTCATCCGCGGGTTCTGAAAGCCAATAAATTTTCTGTAGTAGCTGTAGACAGTTTTAAAGAGTTAAATCCCTAAACCGATAGTGTGGTAGATCGCGTTTTTTAAAAAAAAATTAAACACAAAGCAGCTACTGATGGCAGGTGTTACCATGTGATCATGTGCCGTAGGAGAGAAACACAACATTGAATTCATTATTAACACCAACGTATTTATTCTCATATTACCGATATTGCACCCCACAGGAGGCAGATAGGTTTAGGACAGGCAGTAGGTTTAGGATGGGCAGTACGTTTAGGATGGGCAGAAGGTTTAGGATGGGCATTAGGTTTAGGATGGACAGTAGGCTTAGGATGGGTAGAAGGTTTAGGATGGGCAATGAGTTTAGAATAAACAGTGGGTTTAGGATAAGCAGTAGGGATGGATAGTCTCAAATAGGTTCAATTAAGAGCTGCAGAACTTTTTGGCAGGCTATCAATTCCAGAGAGCTCGTCATCTTTCCCCGTACGACGATAACCCTGTTTGCATTTTGAGGAATGATAACTATTTCTGACATTAAATTGATTACAGATGGAAACGAATTCGACCCAAATGACGAACTCGATGATGGTACTCTCTGCTGTAAAACTCGAACGGACCCTTGCTTAGCTACTTTGTTCACGCCATACTCATATTGCGGAGCACTGCGGAAGTGCTTACTCAACGGATGGGATTTGCCAGAAGTTGCCACAGCAGAACAGCGTGGAATACTTGCATCGGCTATTTTCCGTGGATGTAAGCATGCCCTTACAAATAGATTTCTTGACCTAAAATTAGATATAAATATCAAATATAGAGTTTAATAGTTCAAAAATGAAGTTATGATATACGTTTTAATGCTCAAATAAGTGTCCGAGTTAGAAGGGGAACTTAGAAAGTTAATTCAAACCTTAATTGTAACCATAATTCATTTAATTCGACCCAGGATTTTTTTGGTTAGTGTTACCATTAATGAATTCCAGTTTTATTATGTGCAATTTTCGATCAAAAAGCGAACATCCGGCTCGTGATATTGTAGGAGCAGAAGAACAGAAAACGTGCATCAGAAATAGAGAAAAAAAATGATTATAGTGCTTGCGGAAGTGGTGTCATTAGAGATTGGATAACAAAAAATTATTTGCCTAAACTTCGTTCCGTGCCTCACTCATTAACGAATCATACATTAGCAAAACGATCATCGATCTTCGATGAAAATGCTCAACAGATTTTGAGACTCCAATTGTCATAAGAGTACCCGTGAGGTATAGCAGTGGTAAAAGATAAGGAGAAGTTAGCAGTTCTGAGAAAAGGTTCCGTCATGTTTTAACGAAAAGGAGTTAAGATGTTTCTACAACCACATGTTATCTTCCAAGGTTTAGAAATTAATGGTTCAGCTTCAAAACACGTGTTTTACGTGATAAAAATTGGGTTTTCTTCCCAATGTTCGACGAAGGAAACTGTGCAGTGAGAGTGATAAATTCCCCATTTACTATAAAGGTGGAGTTTTATGTAGGAAGTAGCACGCTGTGAGTAAATGTGTGTGCGTGAGTGCATGCGTGTGTGTGCGCAACCGTGTGCATGCGTGTGCACAAATGCAAGAGCATGCGTTCTCGTGTGCAAGTGCGCGTGCATGCGTGTGTGTGTTTGTGTGTGCGCAAGTGCGTGTGCATACGTGTGTACGCGTGCTTTGGCATGCGTACGTGTGCATTCGTACGTGTTCGTATGCGCACGTGTGTGCGTGCGGGCGCCTGTGTGTGTCTGGGTCTGTGTGTGTTCCCTTCATTTAAAATTTTTCACTCTTCCATTTACCCAGCTTTGTTAGAGCATAGCGCATTCCGTGCAATACATGAGACGGTTTGTGCAGACGCATGCGGTGGTTGGAAGTGCTACAGTAACAGTGAGCTCGCAGTGCAAGCTAGGCATCAATACCCCTCGCGCGTTGCTC
This sequence comes from Platorchestia sp. MABIK, assembly GCA_014220935.1. Classification (NCBI taxonomy): domain Eukaryota; kingdom Metazoa; phylum Arthropoda; class Malacostraca; order Amphipoda; family Talitridae; genus Platorchestia; species Platorchestia sp. MABIK. The sequence goes on along the minus strand of JACJUY010017274.1, from coordinate 5,182 downwards.
GTTTTATCAACATCTTTAACTCTGAGTCAGTCAAAGGAGCCCACACAACGCTTGGTACCAGAGCTAAATGTAATGTTCATGCTCGTGCCCTCGCGTGAATGTTCAGGTCCAGCAAAACGTTAGAGGTTAGAGCGAGCATTCCTGGTGTCTCCTCGAGCTCGTTTCAAAAGCTGCTTTAGTACTTGTACTGTTACGCTGAGTATTTAAATGATTTATTAGTTTGTCATCATGTGATACCTAAAAACTCCCAAAACAGGATTTTTTAACTTGCCGAAGACTAAATGATAGCTCAACAGATTGTTGGGAAACCACATATCTATGTCATCAATTGATTCCTTACTGCTGAATTGCGTTCCCATTGAATTTCTTCTCTGAAATTATGTTATAGAACTGAAGCTAGTGGCTTATGAATAAAATCTCAGGTAAAAGTGAAACACGCAAAAATATTTAATTCGATGCCAGCCTCACGAAGTCTTTTATTTCTTTTTTTTTTGCTTTTTCCCTGCTTGTAGTTCTTACATTTTTAGCAGTAAAAGAGGCAAACGTTTTTTGCGATCACAAGTTAAGAGGATTGTGTTACTATTTATCTGAGTTTGATGCGAATAAATTATTTTGCAGTGGGTAATAGCTTCTGGGTGAACATCGATCACAACGGCACTAACTGGCTTCACATACCGAGCATGACTCTGGTGGCTGACGACCTGTGGCGAAATGGCATTCCTGAACCTGACAAGTGCATCGGCATGGACAGATCAGAAACGTTGGAAGGCATTGATTGTGCTAGTGACAAAACACTTTTGGCCTGTCAAGAGGTCACTCAGAAAATGGTGCCTTGTGCGTAGGATTGAATTAAAATGAAAGCGCTGCCTTAGCTTGAATCTTCACGTTCTCTCTTCCCTCTCTTCTTTCCCTTCACTCACTTCTTTTAGTCTTTTCGAGTTTCACAACACCCTCTCGTTATGAACGTAACATCATCGAAAACTGTTTTCACACTTTTTCTCCTTGAACAGCATCAGCGCTAGCGAAAATACGTACAGATGTTCGGGTTACATTCGTTACTCGTATTTCAGGACCAGCATTGCTCATTTCGGAAATTAACCTTTATCAAGAAGTAAATGATTTTAGTTTAAGTATTTTTCCTTACTTAAGCGTTTGGACTGAACCTCTATCCTCAATAAGACGAAAAACACAATTCATTTTAGGGATGTGAGTGCTTTCACTTTACTTCATTCACGAAAATACGCATGTTTGTAAAAAAAACTTTAAAACATTCCTCCAAAGCTTTTCACTCCTTATAGATACGAGTGGTCAAACGTTGTGGGGGCTATACAAAACTTTCGTTGCCTTTTTTTCTCAGTCCTAGAAATAAACTGCGAGTGGTAAACGCTAATCTATGTGCCGCCCTTCGTGTATTCGTGCACAGAGCCACGTAAAAGCGCTTTTACGTGGCTCTGTGCACGAATACACGAAGGGCGGCACATAGATTAGCGTTTACCACTCGCAGTTTATTTCTGAATAAAATCGCAGTGCAAGCTAGGCATCAATACCCCTCGCGCGTTGCTCGTTTTATCAACATCTTTAACTCTGAGTCAGTCAAAGGAGCCCACACAACGCTTGGTACTTTTGTCGTACTTTTTCAAACAAGCCATGGGTCATTGCAAACCAAATTGATCCAAATTCAAAACTTACGAAATACGTTAAGTCATTCCCATAAATATCAATTTTTCTCTTTGTTTAATCAATTTGATAGATAATTAATTGTATCTTTGATCTTACATTACCAATACGTATTAAACTTTCAAATTCTTTACTGAAAATGTGGGTTTCTTCCACCTTTTAACTAAAACTTGTGAAAATAAAGAGTAAAATATCAAATGCACAAAGTGGTTTTAATTCCTTATCATTCAGAAAGGTGTATGATGGAGACTGCAAATTTGTCGTAAATGGTCAAGTAGAAATTGGACTCGGTTCTGCCATGCGCATTGCGACGTGAGTGTGGGACATCGGCCCAGATGCCCAACTCCATCTAAATGTGATATAAATTGATATCTGTTATCTCGGATATTCCCCTCTATGTAGACACGAGGACTTGATGCTTATCAATACTGTGAAGACTATTGAAAAATTACTGAAAATGCTTTGAAAGATAGTTTTACATTCACACAAGAACTGAGCCTACGCGGCAGTTGTTGATATTGTTGAAAGTAAAGTGGGTGTAAGTAAATGATTTTCTATCTGAAACTTGGGAATCTGAATATTAGAAATTTGAAACTAGTTTTCTATTCATACATTTTAACCACTACGTACTTAGTTACTAGCTCGGGGAAATTGCTTCACCACATGAAACAAAAGAATTTTATGATTTTCAATAAAAATGCTGATAGCTCACAAGATTCCTTAAAGTCAGGAACGATGAAGAGCTGTCGCACAAGGCTAACAACAATATTTTGTCATCAAATAAAAACAGTGAACAAAAACGAAATATTTCTTGAAAGCATCTAGGAGTTAATATGTTGGATAAAGACCTTACTATAAAATTACTTATGTCTAATTTATGGATGTAAAACAAAAGGTATTCTAATGTGAACAGCAATGTTGAGGTTCAACGCAATGTTACAAAAATACTTTCCAGTTTTTAAAAAAGAAGAACAGAACTAAAACACTAGTGGGTGACTGAAATACCATCCTAAATGATTTCAAGTAATGAGAAAATATTGGCCAAACATTGTATACGAGAAGTATAGCCTAATACGCTCGTGTGAAACAAATAAGCATACACGCAGATATAAATATCAAAGCCTGTTCATAGTACAGTAATTATTGTGGGATATTTTCAGAATTCCTCTCACAATAATTGAAGGAGGAGGAACACGCAAGAAGTTAGTTGAAGCCGCTTTTCTAATATATTGTTAAAACGTACAGAACTAGGCAATACGAATCGATATAAATCTCTTAACAAAACAAATTTTGGTTATGACTGCCAGTTAAAGTACGGCCAGATAAAAAGTTAAAAAACTCATTGACAGCGTCAGAAGAGCTCGAAGAGGGCTTATATTAAGTGTATATTAAAAGTGAATATTAAAGTGTCGTAACGGCTAACTTTTACTCAATTTTTAAGTGTCGCATCACCGAACTTTTACTCAATTTTTAAGGTCAACCCAGGCCTCTGTCGGTCCGATGAGCATTTTTTTATGTTTTTGTTGAAAAAGGACCCTTAGGGGGTGGACTATTCGGTCCTAAAATTTTATGGCGCTACAGACACTAGATCCTCCCCCCCCCCAGGGGGGTGTGGGGACCAAAAATATTGAATTTCCGACCACAGATGAAAAGAAAACAAAACTGGAGATAGAAAATTTGCTACCGTAACTTTGCTTACAATGCTTCAAGGATTCTAAAACTGTCTTTGGTTTTGTTCTAGCATAAAAACTCAATGAGCTCTATTCTTTTGATATATCAATAAAAATGAACTAAGAACCAATATGTCAATTTTTTTCAAAACACTAAGGCCTGAATCGAAAAAATTAATAGAAGAAATGGTGTTATTTTTAAAAATTACATATAATAATCAAATTTCAAAAGAATCAGACAACAAATATAAAAGTTCATAATTTTTATGAAAAAGAGTATTTTTTTGTAAATTGCAATTCACAGTGTGTATATAAAGTTATGCATGGAGATTATGGAAATAAAAATGAAAACACTATTCTATTACATAAATTTTCCATTATATTACAGTTCAGATAAAAATTTATTAATGCCCTATTAATAACAATATTTATTTTCAACATTCAAAAGAATAGAAGTCAGTGAGTTTTTATGTTAGGAAAAAACAAAGACAGTTTTAGAATCATTGGAACATTTCTAACAAAAGTACGGTTGCAAACTTTCCAATTGTACAAATCATTTTTTTTTCAAGCTCAAAACCCAAAATTAGTGTATATTTTAGTTAGTGATCAAACATCGCATTTAAAAAACGAAAAGTTTCAAATGAATAATTTGCTACCTTACTTCTGTTAGATATGTTCCAAGGATTCTAAAACTGTCTTTGGTTTTGTTTTAGCAGGAAAACTCAATGACTTCTATTTTTTGAAATATCCATAAATATGTACCAAAAAACTTATTTTTCGTTTTTTCAAAAAAACATTAAGGCCTAACTCGAGCAAGTTACACCAGTAAAAAATGTTCATTTTCAACATATACACATATCTGCCAAATTTCAAAGGAATCTGATCATATTTTGAAAATCTTTGGGTTGACCCCCGTAAATGTCGCAACAGCCAACTTTTATTTAATTTGAACGTGTCGCAACAGCGAACTTGACGGGTTAACATTTATTAGAGATCGGAATTTTTATTCGTAAAAATCGTGTTAAAATTGTAAAAGCTCTGCGTTTGCAGTCAGGGCTTGAGGTAAGGAGGTATGACTGGCAAATCGCTAGTCGATAGCGTCTGGCAGCAAGTTCACAACATAGGAGTATTCGGGATCTCGGTGTCCCAGCCAGACCAGAACTACGGCTCACAAAACGTTTAATCTAACGGGACAACGTCATCTGAAAAATAACGATAGATTTTTAGAAAAACATTCAATATCTTAGACGTGCATATGAACGAATATAATCAAAATGAGGAGCAAATTGAGGTCAAATTAAGGAAAATTACCTGACATTTAGGAATGGTAATGTCCTCCCAGTAGTCTTTAACTGCTTTCCCCATTTGCGCCCTGTCTCGTACATTGTAACCATTGACTACTTATTTAACTTTAACTTCACTACCTCTATCATCACCTTATATAAACTTATATCAATCTTTTATTTCATCTGGACCTCTTTTTCTCAGATTTTCAACTTGGTGTCTCTCCTCTTTAACTCTAGCCTGTGGTGGTCTCAACAAGCTGTCCGCAAACACCACCACACAAGCTTAGAAGCGTCATTTCGCGCAGCCCGGACAGCCGCCAAGCGTCTGTATAGTTGCCGATTAATCAGAGTGCATGTTTGGTGCGGTGGTGCCGGACAAGCCTCTACAAGAAAAAAAGAAAGAAAAAAAAGAAAAACAGTTTATTTCCAATAGAGATGGTACAAAAATAACCATCATTGGTTTTTAAAACATCTTAAAGTTACCACACTTAAATGATACACACACACGAGTATTGTAATACCCATGTCACTAGTCGAAAATTGATTGAG
>JACJUY010017262.1:0-12328 GCA_014220935.1 Platorchestia sp. MABIK | reverse complement strand
TGGAGGCATTTCACTCATTTGATGGAGGCATTTCACTCATTTGATGGAGGCATTTCACTCATTTGATGCATGCATTTCACTCATTTGCCTTCATGCCTTCATTCCATGTATTTTAAGCATTTAGTGCGTTCATTAGTTGCATTTTTTCCATCAATGCATTTGTGCATTCAAAACATTCACTCCATGCACTTGATTCATTCATTCCATGCCTACAATGCATTCAGTGCATGCATGTGATGCATACAATCCGTGCATTTGATGCATGCATTCATTCCATGCGCATGATGCATGCTTTCATTCCATGCGCTTGATGCATTCGTTGCATTTATTTCATCAATACATTTGTGCATTCAACACATACATACCACTCATTTTATGCATTCAATATGTGCACTTGATGCATGCGTTCAATCTATGCATTTCATGCATTCATTCTTGCAGAGCACGCATTCACACATCGATTCCTTCATGCTAGCATTCCATCACATTCATTCTAATAAGGTGTTGTTTTAGAACATTGCCTTCTTACATGTGTTCAATTTCGAATTTGGACTTTAAATTTACACACGTACATGCATGCATATAAACAACTATTCTGCTATCATTAGCATTAATAGGCAAAAATGGGTACATTCATCGGAAGTGGTTTTTCGGAACCAAATTTTTGTTTTTAGTAAAGATTGGTGATCAACGATATTACATAGAATGTATTAATTTTATTTTCATTTGAAGACTAGATTATGAAAACTAAATATTCATTTAAATTTTAAACAATATAAACTTGACTTGGAAACGATTAAACGCCATTTATTGATAAGAGCAGAACGACGTTAAGTAATGATAATTTTCTTACAACAATCAGAGCAAAATCAGGTCCAGTAAGTTTTTATGTGGGACTCCATTGTGCAACGATAATCTGTGCACTGACACACAGGAAATGCATTCCGTGTAGTTATCTGCATGCCAAGTACCTCACAATTTCCCCATTGCTATATTTTGGTAAATTAGAGTGACGAGTTATACCCAGGGCGCGAGTTCAGTGCTGTACACACGGAGCGTGAGCGTGTCCCCCACGGACGCGGTGCGGGTGCTGGGTGAGGGCGTCGCGGCCGCTGCCGGCACGCTGCTCGTCGCCGGCCCCGTCGTCGCGCTGCTCGTGGACGCGCCCTACACGCATATCCTGCAGGTGATATGCATCGAGATTGAGTTATCCCTTAAAAATTTTTTTTATACATATCAAATTTTAGTATCTTGAGTTTCACTCGAATAAAAAAAGCTTCCGAGTCATTTTTGTCAAGGGGGAGATTACGCTGAACATTTACATAATCTTCGAAGGCACACGGAAGAAAACGAGAATACGAGTCCAAATGAAGTAAGAAATTGCTAACATAAACAAATTATTATTGATAATTCACCGTCTATTAATCCACAATAAATGGTCAATAATAATTTTGTTGGTATTTAAAGACGTACGGAAAAAAACTACATCCGCTGTGGTCGGAAACAAAAGAGGCTCATTTTAAGCCCAACATAAGGGTTAAGTACATCTCCTTGAGTTTAGAACGGTAGATTATGTACGCTAAAGTTTTTGCGAAGTTTTGGACTAAATTTTCGATTAAATTGTTTATTTCACGTACGTGCTGTATTAAAATAATTTTTTAGTTTTTGTATTGATCAAAAAACTTAGTAATATGATTTTTTTTAACACCAAAGAAAGCCAGAAAGTTACTTAATAAAATTCAAATTTGCATAGATAAATTTAAGAGGCATAGAAGTAAAATATTACAAGTAACGATGTATACCTGTGCACTGGTTTGGGTCAGATGTGTCAAAAGAAAAGATAATTTCGAGTAATTGGCAACAGTCGCACCTAAATTTACGTACCGAAATAAATCGAAAAGAAAACAGAAATCTGATGCAATAAGATACTCATTTCAAATGTGCTTAATAATAAATATATTTTTAGATCAAGGCAATTAACTGTTGACCATTTTTCACCAGTCGGTAGCGTCAGTTCGGGACGACCTCTACTACCTGGCACCGAACAACGGCATCGGCTACAACATCGCCAACAAATTCTTCTCCTTTGCTTCCCTCTCTATGGCTATTTAACTCTACAAACGGTCTCGTTTCGTCCTCGCGAAGCGCTTTGTTTGTTTTAAATTTTAATAAATTTTACTTGCCCAGGAAAATGGGTGTCAATTTTCGCATTTATCGAATAGTCTTCACAACTGCATTGCGACTCCAATGCTGTCTACTAGGAATTAGCATGAGAGGTTTAAAATAACTTTATTAAGTAGATGAGCGAATTGAGAATGGCTTCGGACGGAGTTGCTGTAACTACTCATATCTTGATAAATTTGTAACATTTCATGTACCAATTCATTTTTCATCTCACACTTTGGAAACACCATTTATGGCCTTCAGAACTTCTCTAGCACTGTAAAAGTAATATCTGTCATTGATGATGGGAAATATAGTCATAATTTATATTAAAATAGCAGTATGTTTACGTTCTGTGCTTGTTCCGAACAAACGGCGTCAGTAAAAAATGAAGTCAAACTTCAACTGCTATAAACCACTGAAGTTAAGAAACACATTTCTGATTAAAAATTTTTAACATGAATTTTCTGCCACTCTGCGGTAGTAAGAATTTTATTTCAGGTATTTTTTACTTGGAAAAAAGAATTCGTCAGTAGTATATATGAATAACAGCATATTGATACTCATACTGATATACTAACTAAGGCGAACATATTCTTCAAAAAAAGCCATAAAACATTTATATTCTATCCTGCACAAAGACTAAAAACTGTGCTGAGTAACGACACTCTTCAGTGAACTAATATTAATTATTAGCATTCCTATAACTTCACTGTATTATAAATAATAGAGAAAATTTATTAAGAGATTCATACTTTAATTGAATGAAGAACTCTCATTTTTAATGACTAGAAGCTTCAGAAATAAAAAAAAGCGTCGGAATTATAACTTTGCTTGAGCGAGGAAAACAATTTCCATTTGCTCCACTTGGTGGGAAATATTTACCTAGATATTTTCTATTTACTTTTTTCATTACTACGTTCCTTTTATTATACTAAGTGCAGTCTCGTAACATACCTGAGCAATCACCATATTTCCATATAGACGCTTAAGAGTCAACTGAAGAGACGCTTCGCTCAATCGCCAAACGCGATCTCGTCTCATGATCTCAAAAAACTGTTCCTGCTCAATCAAAATGATAATTATAATCAGTGTGGAACTCATTGGAAGATCTAGTAGAAGTCAAGCCAAATAGGAGCAAAATCTAGCGTCTCAGTTGGGTAAAGCCGCTAACATAGGAGAACAAAATAAACCTGAGCATTTTGTAAGAGATGAGTATGTGGTGATTAACAGAAGAAGGGACCTAGACTCAGAATAATATGTATGTTTGCGCGTCTACCTTCTTGTGACGAATGAGATAGAGAAGAGATGAAGAAAGCATAAAGGTTAGAACAACGAAATGACATCGGCAAAATTCTGCCGAGAATAGTAACAGATTTCACTGATAAATGCTATTCTCCGAAATCACACTGACAGGTCAAAGACTTCTTGTGTCTTCACTTTTATTGTGATTTATTAAATACAATTTTTAACTAAATTATTGATTAAACTGCCAGTTTCAAGTTCACTTATTGAAGGTCTCCACGGTCATCCTCTAATACTATTTCACTGCAAGTACCCATGTATCCTTTAGAGATGCAAGTACCATACTAATCAATGTAGATAATAGATTAGATTATTAGTTAGTTTAAGACTTCATAACCGCTACAAAACAAGAGCGAATCGAAGAGAGGAAGCAGGAAGGCACCATTTAGTATGGAGATATGAGAAAGGGGAATCTGTGCAGAAGGGGCATAGAAACAGTAAGTTGAGAAAGAAGTTCATGAAATAAGATAAAAATTGAAGAAGAAAGTCAGAGGTGCTGAACAACAGGACAGCAGTGAACCGAAAGAGGTGGTCCTTAACAAAACAAGAAGCAAATCATTTCAACGAAAAGAAGGCCTACCTAACTCTCAGCTCGGGCCCTCACACATTTCCCCCTGGGAGTGCTAATTCCCATAGATGCAATAGTTGTATCCCCCTGAGGGGACAGATAATAGAAGAATGCATGAAAATAGGAATAAAACTTTCTTAACAGTATGTCAAATAGGTACTGTTTAGTTCATAGTGATCTTCTCATCAAGCCCTCGTCGAGCGTTCAAGATCGAAAACTTCACCGAAAACGAGAACTTGGTAAAACACATGGAAAATTCGCAATAGCTCTTCTGCAATGTCATGATATTTATAAGTGCATATTTACATTTTATTTGGATTTTAGATCCTGCGCAAATATTGTTGATTCTATTTTCATTGTAAATTGCATATTAAGTAAGAAACACGAGATCTATATCCGTCAAAAATAGAACGGAAACAGCTGTCTTCATTAAAAAGTTTTCACGTTTGTGCGTATTTTTATCAACTCCTATACTGTTTGCCTAATGTAAAATCGTAAAATAGTTCTTTATTCAACTATTTACTTCGAACTATAACTTGGAATTTGTTTATACATTGAGTTTACCGATAACGAATCGTTAGCTTGGAAGTGCTCCTGTAATGAATTCTTTCTACAATTAAGTTGAAACTGTGATTGCTTAACATTTTGACCGCAATTGGTTAAACTAAATTCAATATTTAACTCAAATTTGAAGTCAATTGTAAGCAATTTTGAAAACGGCAAAAAAACATTTACTGCATCATGCCTTCATTTAGCATTAATTATTTCCAAAAATTGAGTTTTTCTATACTGGATGATCAGCAGCATCAACTTTTGCTAACCAAATAACTTTCAGGTCATCCAAAAACCACTGGTTCAATTCAGCACCGTATCTATTTTTGTGACTGAAGAGAGCTCTACTTCAAGTTTCGGATGCTGAATGAAACTTTATCATTGAAAACAAGGGGCTCGATAAGAATTTTTCCATCAGCAAGCATATCAAATGAGAAACAATTCGAGAAACATGATCGAAGATCACAGACTAAAGCAAATGTTGCTGAAGATGGTGTTCAATGCAACGATTCGAAAAACACAACGCCTAAAATTCTGAAAAACAAAACCTATAATAGAAAAAGAAAAGAAAGAAAAATCAGTTTCTTTCCAATAAAGACGATACATAAAGCTCATCATTTGTTTTTAAAATCGAAGTAAGGGAAGTTTAAAATGACATTGTAAAACTTCAAACGCCGATAAACGGAACCCAGTTTTCAAAAGCTTAAACTTACTTTTAACAGAGCTCTTAGGCAGTGGACCTGAATATGAACTGGCGCAGCTCCGTCACATATTAGCGAGCCAGTAATAATTTTTAAACCTTTTAAATTAATTATTTAAACTATGTGCGGTCATATCTGAGAAAATAAAACATAAAAAAAGGTGTTAGTTTAAACCTCTAACAGCAACAAAAGCGTTCCAAAGAGAGGAAGATACAATAATCTAGCCTTAATATACGCGGGATCAACACTCAAAGTGCCTAGTACGGTACCGTGGTGCATAAAAACAGCGAGTTGAGGAAAGTTTACGAAACAAGATTAAACTTGACGCANAAAAAGTAAGGAAACAAAAAACTATTCTATTTAATCAAAAAAAAAAGACCCACCTAACTTTCAACTGGGGACCTCACATATTTTCCCTGGGAGTGTTAATTCCCATTGATATACAAGTTGTATCTCCTTAAGGAGAGAGGCCACATCTCAAACTACCACCGATAACTTACTTCCTCAGCTACGTTCCTTGTTGTCATCAGTCTGAGATTCCATCCTCACGTAGCGCAAAGCGTCGATATAGTGTTGGAAGAGCTTAATCCTAGTGACTAAGAAAGTTATTATTAGTGTGTACAAGGTAATAGTAAAACCGGCTGCCCAGCACAGTAACAATAAGTACAACTGAAGAAACAAACTTCATATAAAGCTTCAATATCAGGAGACAGGAAAATCTGACGCCACATAATGGCCATCACAACCGAAGGGGAGAAAACATTATGTGGCGAAACCGAAGGGGAGAAAATGAAAACATACACTGCAGCAATAGCTGATATTCATCTAAATCCCAAGGGAAAATTGACTATAGCTTCGTTCGAATAAATTGTACAGCTCCGTACACTGAAAAGAAAAAGCTCGTATAATTTCAGAAAAGAAAGAAAAAGAGTTTATATCCAAAAAGTTGATACATGAAATGTATTAAGAATGGTTCTGAAAATGTTTTAACATGGTCAATAGTTGGTAAACATCCGTAGATATAACAGCCATGACAAAACAAGAAAAAAAAACGATTTTCGGGTTCCCACTTGAGCTTGGGTTTTTGCGACATTAGAGAATAATTGTAAAAGTACAATCTGCGTATGTAAATAATTCTGTATTAAGACTAAAAGGTTGATTTCGCATAATTTCGAAACGAACTTATGGTGTTTTCGTATCTACTTGTACACCAGGTAACTGTCTCGGAGAAAATATTTTACCACACTATTCATTTATGGTTTTCTTAATAATGCTGACAAAATAATTCACAGGTATCAGAAACAAGGAAATTATTCTTGCATAATATTAAGCAAAATATTTTTAAGCACGAATGAAGAATTCCTGACATGGTCAACCTAAATAATGTGATCACAATGTACTTCCGAGCAAAATTTGAGCGTCCTTTATGAGCAAGGACAAAATTTTCAATTTTTATAACAGGACAAATTTTTGCAGTGCCGTTTCCATGTTGTCGGTCAGTTGCTCAGCGTGGCGAACGTGGTAGTAATCAAGTACAAATTATTGTTTTAAGCACCTGAAAGCTATGTTGTCAGAAAGATATGAAAGAAAATTCGCTCAAATGTTTTATAATAGTTGGGGTTTTGAACGTTTCACTACAAAACCATTTAATAATAAACTTCTGCAGTTAGACACAACTTTTTAATCACTGTGTTCGCACAATGAAAATTGCAAATCTTTCATTTTGATTGATAACCTTCAGAAGTCTGACATACCTCAAAGAAACCTTTAAGCATTTCATGTAGGTGAATAACATCAATATTATCAGATGTGGCAGTACAGAGGTCGGTTTTCGTAAATTTATGATGTTACTCTTCCCGCAAAGTTGTAGCCACGTAACCTTTTCGATAGTCGCAGCTACACAAAATCTGTCAACAGACCACAACAATAAAACCGATCATTTAGAGGCTGTTTAGCTCAACCACTCTTTCCACTCCTACAGTACAAGCTTCCAACTACTACGAAATTCATCAGATCACTTTCTGTGTCGTGAAACCTAGAAGCATGGGCGAAAATGAAATGAACTTTCCAACTTCGCTGAAATGTTCAGACGAATTAACTACCATCAAGTCTGCACACCAAAATAAAGGAGCCTTTTTACTTCTTTGGTGTCTGTCTAACCTATGTTCTGTGCATGTCTAACCTACTGTGCAAATTTATAAGACAACATTTGTAACGTCTTCCAGAGAGAAATAGACAAGTCGTCAAAGCACTGTGCATTTTCAAAATTCTTTACGGTCTTTCTTCGAGTTTCGCACATCTGCTTCAACACGTATAGCCATCTTTACCGATACTGGAGATCATACAATGTTTCACTGTGCAGGCGACCTTCTCAGCAAGTACTGTATTCAAAGCTGTAATTTCCGTTATATAACTAAATTCGTCATATAGGCTAACAGATCTCGTTCCTTATCTCTGATCACGAAGCGGTCGCTCAATAAAAATTTAGGAATTGCCTCACGGCTTAGCAATGAATGAAGTTAAGCACACATTATCACACTGATACGCATCTGGTACTCGACTCGCCGAGACATTCAAATGTTCTCAGATATCGGGACAGCTGGAAGTGAGAGACAAAGTGTCCACCGCCACGATGTGACGGCTACTTAGCATTCATTTTATTGCGGGAGATTTGCTCCTCATGAATGACGGTGAGAGCGATTTAGCGGCTTTCTTCCTTGACACGATTGGCAACAGCGTCTGGCAGGCTGAAGCGTAATTCACAACGCATTCGCTACTGAGAGCAGTAGCATTCCAAAATGAGGAATAGCTCTTATGTAGATGCTTTTAAATTTGCACTCCATTAGAGAAAACGAATACATTTAATATTCATCTAAAAAACACACGTGGACCTTCCGTTTTCATTTAACTTCATATTCGAGTGCACACATTGCTAACAGCTCATCCTAGCTTAGACGAGTAGAAGCAAGCAGGCACCAACTCCACGGAATGAAATTCACGCTCCCTACTGAACAACACCCTGCTGTCTAATGGAAATTTCCATAAATTTCAATTCATGAATGCAATGCTTGAGGCGTCACGCCTGGTCAATTACGTTTGCTTAATTATGCTGGCAAAGGAAAAGAGAGAATTTGAAAAAGGGGTAGAGAAGCGAAGTCAATGTAATAAGACAGTTTAGTTACGTGATATTTGTTCACAGATGCGTTATTTTCAGCAAATTTTACTCCGAATCCACAGTTCGCTGAGTCAGTTGTACTGTTGAGAGTTAAAAGATTATTATTATTAGATTATTAGTTAGTTTAAGCCTCCCTATCCTCAACAAATGAGATCCAAAGAGAGGAAGGAAGAAGGCACCATTTAGTATGGAGTTTAGGGAACGTGGAATCTATGCAGAAAGGGCACAGAAACAGTAAGATGAGAAAGAAGTTCACGAAACAAGATCAAAGTTGAAGAAGAAAGCAGTAGGTGTTGAAAAAACAGGACAGCAGTGAACCGAAAAAAAGTTGGTCCATAACAAAACAAACACCTATATTATTTTAACAAAAAGAAAGCCTACCTAACCTTTAGCTCGGGCCTTCACATTGTCCCCCTGGGAGCGCTAATTCCCATAGATACAATAATTGTATCCCCCTGAGGGGGTTGAGAGTTAAATAATCGTATACAAATTATGAGGACGACGCGCATCGGTTGGTTAGATTCTTTAACAAATGTACCAATTAGATTAGATATTAGTTTGAGCCTCCATTTCCGCTAAAAAAAAGCGTTCCGAAGAGAGGAAGGAGGAAGAGGCACCATTTAGTATGGAGATACGGGAACGCAGAATCTGTGCAGGTCATAGAAATAGTAAGTTGAGAAAGAAGTCTATGAAACAAGATAAAAGTAGTAGGTGCTGGAAAAACAGGACAGCAGTAAACCGAAAAAAAGTAGTCCTTAACATAAAAACATTTTAATTCAACAAAGAAAAGCCCTACCTAACTCTCAGCTCGGGCCCTCACACATTTTCCCCTTGGGAGCACCAATTCCCATAGATAAAATAGTTGCATCCTCCTGAGGGGACTACTGTTCCAATGTTTTCGTGGTTTCTCATCAGCATTTGGTTTTGGAGGCCTGAGCTACCGTAGTGTAATTCTTGGGAAATTATACTATCGGGACAGAGTCCGTTTCTCTGGAGCCCTCTTTTGTTGCGATATCACTTTACTTTATCGATCAAGTGACAAGAACTACGGAACCTAATTAGCTTCCCTATGTTATAGACAACTGTTTGGTTCGACCAACATGCCTCGTCTTCTCATTCACGGTACGGTGCGCGGAAATTGGAAAGGTCGTCGTCTCTCAGCGTCACACGCGGGGCACTCAGGTACATGTAATACAGTCTGGACAATAGGAGAAGTTTCTTCTATCCATTAAAAATGTATGGGCAAGCCGCGAGTGTCCGATACGCAGGCGAGCGAGTATTATCATCTGTGAACGACGAAGTCATTCACGCGAGCAGCGTTAAGTAATGACGTACTGCACATATCTTGTGAATACCTCGAAGATTAGCACTAGAATGTAGCGCCAGCGCTAGGACTCCAGAGTTGACCTACGGAAGTCTCATCACGGCAGTCGAGCTAATTGGTGGCGTCTGTGCTACTCCGGTCCCCAACTCTGCCATTATGATCTAAAAGTCACGTGCTGAAGCCTATAGTTTGGTGTGAGACCATTTACCCTGCGTAACGTTATTCTCAATTGGCCTTCAACAAGTTTTTACGATAGTTTAATAGAGATTATTTTTAACAAAGATTCTTCTGCAGCACAGCTACAATAAACTTTAATATCGGAAACCTTTTAAGAACACCTGGGTACAAGAGGAACTAAAGAAACGAAAGACACTTTCAAGATAGAAATTTAAAAGCGAAGAAAATGCTAATAAAACTAGTCATATTTACTCAAATTGAGAAAAAC
Organism: Platorchestia sp. MABIK; assembly: GCA_014220935.1. Taxonomy (NCBI): domain Eukaryota; kingdom Metazoa; phylum Arthropoda; class Malacostraca; order Amphipoda; family Talitridae; genus Platorchestia; species Platorchestia sp. MABIK. The sequence continues at coordinate 2,095 of JACJUY010017262.1, read as the reverse complement.
AAAATCAAAAACGTTTCGGAGTCCAGCTCCATCTTCAGTTCTGTAAAATACAAAGAATTCAAAAAATGCAGAAAGTGCAAACATTACGAAGAATACAAGTAATACAAAGAAGTAAAACGAACATAATTGTATCAACAAAAAGATAAAAAATGCCAGACTATGCCTAAAAACCAACAAAAAAATAAAGAAAAAACGAAAAAATACACACTAAGAATTTACTATTTGAAGGGGGTAGGAACTAAGCATATTATTTAGGGAAGGTTTTCCTTTAAAAATATGAAAGGATTCTAAAATTCGTAGGTCAAACTCATTGGGAGCGCTATCAATGACTTTAAAATCTTCCTCACGAACTACTATATTGCACTGTTCAGCATGGTTGCGTAGCTCGGAACGTCACATTTCCTCTTGAGAGCCCTAATTTCCATAGATATCATTACAACCGCATCCCTCCTGAGCGGTTCAGCCTCTCAACTACAAAAAAAAAATGTGCTCGCAAACGATGCCAGAAAACAGAACCATTTAGCGTGGAATTGAGGAAACGGGGAATCCTTGCAGAAGTGAGCTCCCACAATAGATTTCTTTCGCCTAAAAATAGTTCAATTGAAGGAAGTTTACGAAAATGTTTAGAAGAAAGAAAATGATGTCGCAAAAAAACAGAAGCGAACCCAACATATACGGTACGTATAATCAACAGTGAAAAAACGTTGCAGTTTCAACGAGAGAGAGACCTACATACCTTTCAGTTCTAGAACTCAAATCTCCTTCCAGAGAGCGCTAATTTTCATGGATACGATATGTAGTTGTGTCCATGAGACCAAATTTGGAGATAAAATTCAAAGACGCTTGATGGACAAATAGTGAAACCTCAAAGATAAAATGAACAGGAAGTCAGTTCCTCATACCTAGTCAGGGTGTAACGAATTCAAAAGCGAAACAAAACATTGCAAATCGGGCGGTATCACAGAACAAAAACTGAGAACTAACATAACCAAAATACACGGAATAAAAATAGGCAAGTCAGCATAAATTTATCAGTTCTTGTAAGACAAAAATAGACACAGTTTACAGCAGATACAGGCAGCACGAAAATATGTAAATACGTAATTTATAATTACAAATGCAGGATTCGGATTAATATAATATCTACATTATTTTATTGCGCCCCTACCAGCCAGTTGACCAACGAGTGACACTCGACGACACATCAATATATTGAATTACAGTCTTTTCATGACACCTTATGTTAGAGTGTTGCTTGCAATACCAAGTATTTTATGACATCAAATATTAGCATGTTACTTGCAATACCAAGTATTTTATGACATCTGATGTTAGCGTGTTGCTTGCAATACCAAGTATTTTATGACATCTGATGTTAGCATGTTACTTGCAATACCAAGTATTTTATTCCGTGCTGTTGAAGGAAAAACAAAAGTGGAGTAGTCGCTAATTTGAACTATGCGCAGTACAAGGAAATGGATATACACATATAGTAAGAGAAATTGGCAATTTGAAACATAACCAGTCAAGTGTCACTCCTTGATTGGATGGGGCTTGGCTTTTTTCAATCAACATACCTTATAATCAATTTTCAAAACATGTACATCTAATGCAGTAAAACGCAGCGAATGATATTAATCCGGCATAAAACTTTTACAGAATTATCATATAAACTTATAAAAATTAATTTTCGAAATAATATACTTATAAGAAAATGGGGGCAACTAATAAATTAAAAAGCTCATTTCAATGCGAGTGCAAGATTTCCAAGCATGTGTAACAACCCTACGGATGAGCACAACGCATTCATTTATTGCATGCATTTATGCATCCAAAGCATCCATTCCACAGTCCATCAATTGATGCATCCATTCAACAATTCATGCAGTAGATGCACTCATTCATTCCATGCAGTTGATGGACTCATTCACTCCATGCAGTTGATGCACTCATTCAATCCATGCAGTTGATGCACTCATTCACTCCATGCAGTTGATGCACTCATTCACTCCATGCAATAGATGCACTCATTCACTCCATGCAGTTGATGCACTCATTCACTCCATGCAGTTGATGCACTCATTCACTCCATGCA
>JACJUY010017252.1:0-12338 GCA_014220935.1 Platorchestia sp. MABIK | reverse complement strand
AATCAAACTTTTTATGCAGTGATTTTACTACTTTTTGAGGAGTGGTTTTATTTGACAAGGAAGCAAAAGTAGAGCGTGATGTGTAAAATCATGCACGAAGTGTGTTCTTTCGTAACAGTTATACTCATCACACGTGCACGGCATTCGTGGCCACCGATATCTATCAATTTCATTCGTGGAAGTCTCACTAATCTCAAAGATCATTTTCTTGATAAAAATGAGCATGAAAATCGGGCCGAGCTACTCCCAAGAGGTAAGACCGTTTTATTTCGTTGTAGAATTTCCCTCTAGGAATAACATAACATTAAATCTTTCACGTGCAATAAATTTTTGAAGGTTCAAAGAATCAGAGAATATTTTCGAATGTTAAAATCAACTAAACCAACAATCAGACATAAATTTCAGTCCAAAGGTGAGTACAATTTTTATTCGAGTGGGTACGATATTTATTGACTGTGCTATGATATCATACTTCGTTTACTTTAATCTTTCTATTCGTCATAATACGCAAGACAGTTGTAGTGATAGTTGTTAGATAGTTGCAATGACAGTCTCTCGCAAGATTTGTTTTTTTGAGAAGGGGTATTCCCAAGTCGCGGTCAATAAAACCCTTTTAAATAGATAATTACTCAGCACCCTGTGAGTTGCCTCGTGAAAGATCAAGCCTATAATGACAGGATTCAAATCATGCCCACGTGTATCCCGTCGAGTGCTCACTTGAACGTGCGGTCACGTTTTGTTGACGCAGAGCTGCCTCGTTACAAAATACTTCCAAGCTGTAACAAGCAATCTGCAGCACAATTTTTTCTCATTTGAAGAGTTATGAGTCGGTTCCGTGAGGTAATTGTCATCACAGCCCTCTAGATTGCTTCCCTTGAGCACGATCGAGGCTGCCAGGGAGCTAGTCTCGAGCTCAGCAATAAGCGAGTGCGCCCAGCTCCTTTTGAGAAGAACGAGGATAAGTACTCATGTCTGAAAAAGAGTATTAAGTTGCCATCCCGCTCTGTGCTGTCTGATGAGCAATCTCATCTGGTGGTGGTCCCAGAAGGGGACTTTTGTTTCCTACATCGTCGGCATCTCGAACGTTGATGGTTAGCTACTGAAGTACAGGATACTGTGGTTGTTGTGGAGATACTGTGGTTGTTGTGGAGGTACTGTGGTTGTTATGGAGATTTTGTGGTTGTTGTGGAGATACTGTGTTTGTTATGGAGATTCTGGGGTTGTCATGGAGATTCTGTGTTTGATATGGAGATTCTGTGGTTGTTGTGGAGATACTGTGCTTGCTATAGAGATTCTGTGGTTGTTGTGGAGATACTGTGTTTGATATGGAGATTCTGTGGTTGTTGTGGAGATACTGTGTTTGCTATAGAGATTCTGTGGTTGTTGTGGAGATACTGTGTTTGATAAGGAAATTTTGTGGTTGTTGTGGAGATACAATTTTTGTTATAGAGATTCTGTAGTTGTTATGGAGATACTGTGTTTGATATGGAGATTCTGTGGTTGTTGTTTAAATACTGTGTTTGTTATGGAGATACTGTGGTTATTGTGGAGATACTGTGGTTGTTGTGGAGATACTGTGGTTGTTGTGGAGATACTGTGGTTGTTGTGGAGATACTGTGTTTGTTATAAAGATACTGTAGAGATACTGTTTAGGTGGAACTTTAGGTGGAACTTTAGGTGGAACTTTAGGTGAAACTTTAGGTGGAACTTAAGGTGGAAAATTAGGTGGAACTTTAGGTGGAACTTTAGGTGGAACTCTAGGTGGAACTTTAGGTGGAACATTAGGTGGAACTTTAGGTGGAACTTTAGGTGGAACTTTAGGTGGAACTTTAGGTGGAACTTTAGGTGGCACATTAGGTGGAACTTTAGGTGGAACTTTAGGTGGAACTTTAGGTGGAACTTTAGGTGGAACTTTAGGTGGCACATTAGGTGGAACTTTAGGGGGAACGTTAGGTGGAACTTTAGGTGGAACTTTAGGTGGAACTTTAGGTGGAACGTTAGGTGTAACTTTAGGTGGCACATTAGGTGGAAAGTTAGGTGGAACATAAGGTGGAACTTTAGGTGGAACATTAGGAGGAACATTAGGTGGAACTTTAAGTGAAACTTTAGGTGGAACTTTAGGTGGAACTTTAGGTGGAACTTTGAATTTTTAAGAATAGCTAAACAGTTTATTCGAGTACAGATTACTTTGTGGTAGCCTCTGCATTCGCCTGCTGCAACAACAGCGCATTTGGAAACTTATGGATACACCATAAGTTTCACTTGAGAATTTTTACCTCAACTTAGAATAATTTTCAAGGAAATCTTACCATGTTTTCTCTTTTACGAATAATATTCTGTGAAATTTCACTTCGTCACTTCAGCTCAGAAAAACATTTTGTAAGGTTCTCCAGAGGAAATTCCGTTTAATTTAATAATCAGCAAGCGAACAAGATATTCCCTCAGCGCCATAAGGAGGAAATAATGTTTAACATTTCAAAAGAATCAATATAGCTTACTCATATAAGAGCATAAAGTGTATGGCATGCTAACTAAAAAGGATTCGCACTTCACAGAAGCTGAAAGATTTTTCCAGGTTTGCCAGCAGGGGAGCTCGAAGAACACTTCAATTTCTCCCGTTCCTTTTTGAAAAGACTTCAGTGACAGCGCCTGTGTAAAGACACCAAAGCTTTACGAGAGTCGTCCTTCTACGTACTTCAGTAATGAAGACAAACGAGCTACGTAAGAGTCCGGATGTACTTCACGTGCTTAACTTGGATGGAAGACCAGGCTCTATAAAATGGACTTCGTTTTTAGCGCAGTGCCCTCACAAATTTTATGTACGTAAGTACCAGGGTGAGTACTCCAAAGGGAAGGCTCTAGTGGTTCGGTACCATCTTCGAGTGGTTAATTTCACGTGTTATAAGAGAATGATGATTTTCAGTGTACTTGCTTGATGCTTTAAGTGAAGTACTCTAAAGAATTGTGGAGCCTTCAGTGGTGAATCTTGTGGGTTTAGTAAGAATGAAAATCTTTGGTGTTATTGATGAGTTCTTTAGACACAGCACTCTTATGGATTTTTAGCATTTTCGAATGATAAATATCACGGGTTTTCTTAAAATAATTATCTTCCTGGTATTGGTGAATACTTATGAAAATCTTTCGTAATGTTGGTGAATACTTTAAAGGCAGCACAATGAGTTTTAAGCGTATGATAATCTTTAGTGTAACTAGCAAATACTTCACAAGCAGTACTGCAATAGGTTGTTAATAACATAATTTGATAAACCTCTCTACGCTCAAAATAATGATAAATATGGGTTATCTTTTCATCAACTCCTGTGTCGGAAATAAATAATTGAGGTAACATATTTGACTGCAGCTAGTAGAGCAGCTTGTTTACTAAAGTTTTGATTTTTACCTTTTTGCAATCGAAAGGGAAAGAAAACTCCTGATCGAATGTGTCATACAAATAGTCTCTCTCAAGATCTGTTTTCTTCAGCAGGAGTATTCCCAAGGTACGCTGAACATAATTCCTTTTGGATAAATAATTACTCGAAATCTCCAAATTCGAAACTCAAATGCGCGTTGTAATGCAAAATATGTGAAATTAAAAAGTAGTGAAGAAGCCTCTGTTCGGATTCATTGCGTGTATGGAGATCTAATTGCTTTATTGGAAGAGCTTATTGAATTATTGTCGAACTGTTTTGAATAAAAAACTGTTATGAAATACACTCGTAAGTTCTACACAAGGCGATCAAACATCTTTTTAAAACTAAAAACGATGCAATGAGAAAACTTCTATCCATAATAAAAAACCTTCTTGTACGAGTTCAGGATAATTGAATATATTCTATGGCTGAGTGCGTTAAGTTATTGTCAAACCGTTACGAATAAAATTGAAGCCCACTTGTAAGTTGTACCAGAGGCGACCAAACGTCATTTTATGGCTGCGCGTAAACCATATTTGGAGGCGCGTGAGGGTGTTTCGGTGTTAGCGTCGCCTGCCCGAGTGCATGCCTTTGGAATTTCCTAGACAAATAGCAGCAGTTGAAGGGCAGCTCGGCGACGGCAGTCCAGCGAAGGTAGTTCGTTAGACTGATTTGCGTTTCAAATTGAGCAGCAGAACGCCCGCCGCCACGCACGGAACGGGAGATCGACTTTTAGGTATTACCGTCAAAATCTGAATACGTGAAACGACGCGTTTAGCTACAATTTGGCGGCTCGAATCCGTGCTGTGGATTTTCCTTAAAATTTCTTATTGTCTAAATTACGCGTATGATGTGCCGTTTCACCGATGCACGCATTTGGTTGGCGCCGAATTTATATTATAGAAAAAATGTAATATTTACCTATGCGTACAAAATTTTACTGCTACATTTCCCCTCTATAAAACTACAGCTTTTCAACGAGTAAGTATTATTACAAATATGAAGCAAGATTTTTGGTTGAATCACAAACTACAAGAGGGTTATCACACGGTAAATATTTCGGTTTTATCACTAAGTACAAAAGGTTCATCATATGACAAGTATTTCGACTATATGAAAAAACGGAAGGCTCATCACGCGAAAATTATAATCTGTAGCGAGAGCTGTAGCGTCGGTGTGTAGGAGTTTCTTTCCTCACATTACGCTTATGGGAGCCTACTCAATAGCATAACTTTCTGAAATAACTTTCTTCTACTCCACGTACCATAGAACTTAATTTAAAGCTTTCATTTTACTCTCAAGGCCTCCTATTTCTTAGCATTTATACTCAGTAAGTTTTTTGAAATAAATTAGAAGTACGTAGAGAGACTGGAATGAATACGTCACACAGCCACGAGTGTGTGTTCTGCCATCGGTGCTGGCCAACTTGTTGCTATTTACAAATTCTTACATTTTCCACGAAGGGATTTGTGATTCCTGTGAAAATGATAATGCTGCATGTTATGTTAAAAACCTGGTAATGCATACACTCAATCATCGTGCAACTATTGTAGTGTTATTATCTTGTATTGTTCTATTTTAGAGAATTCTTTGGATTCTTTGTATAATTGAAAAATGATAGTTAATGAGTCTAAGGTTTTGCTTCCAAAAAGGTTGCAAATTTTTTTTCATGCCATGAATGAATAATGGAAAAAATGAATGAATCACTGAAATATTATTCATCATTTGTGTACAAGGCGCGTCAAAAATGGTCAATTTGGACTATGCTTGGTGAAACATCAAAATCATTTACCAAGGTAGATGATTGTATGGAATCGCAATGCTTTTTGATTGATTGAAAAACTGAACAGGTGTGATGAGAGTATCCGCCATACCGTCTTCAATATCACCCGAATTTTAAACACACAAATTTTTTCTGATGTTGCCCCCAAGTAAATATATCCATCCAACTTACACCCGTGATTAGAGTATTTCTTTGGTTCCATTGCGATGGGGAAGCTGGCGTCACAAAAACACACCTTGAGCATTTCCAGCTGCCCCAGAAAAAATATTCGATGGTTTCAGACAAGATGAAATGTGGTTTCGAGAGCGTGTTGTTTGTTGTTGTTTTTTTTTTGCTCAAAGTTTGGAGAGCGTGCGTAGCCAGTTTGAATTGACAGAACTGGGAAATGTACGACAGAGGATGAGAATTATTTAATTAGGTTAACGATTGTATTAGGATTCATTGGAATTCGATTGCTTGAACGATTGAAGGTGTGTGATGAGAGGATCGGTGACTCTGACTTCAAAACCCCTGAATTTTTCCCAACGTCATTCCTTTAAATTTAGGCACCGAACAAGCATATCCATCCTGATAAAAGCACTGATTTGAATGTCATTTTTCTACCGCTGAAGTGGTAAAACCTGGATCACAGATACGCTCGATGAGCTCTTCTAGCCGTTCCATCAAAAAAATCGATGATTGAATTCTATCTTTTGTACTTCGTTGTTTTAGGTTATATTTTGAGTAGATTAAACAACCACTTTTTATGAACCGCTTCAACCGCCAGTTAACCAAACTACATCCACCATTGGCGAGTCCTCAAATTTTAAAAGCTTGCTTTTAGAAGTCAGAGAGGTACGGACATCACGTCTCCGTAAAGCATTGGTATTCAGGCAAGCCACTCAGCGAAGCTGTACGTCACAAATTGGCTTGGGCAACGCGGGAGTTGGACAGTTTGTTTCGTCAAAGAATTCTTTTTCTTGCACCTGAATTCGCGTGCTTTGTCTTTGCTTGCGGACTCACGTAACTTTTCAAACGGGTTTCAAAACAGCTGATGAAGTTCTGAAAGACAACATTCATGTCTTCTGTGTGTAGGTCTTGTTTGAGGGCTTGTGTGGGAATTTAAAATCTATTAACTGTGTGTTCCTTGATGTAACAGTCAGTGGGGTGAAATAGCATTCGTATTTTTTTCAGTTGACAAGGGCGGCATATATAACACATGCAACATCCTTTTTAAAAGTTAAAGTAAATTTTTGTGAGAAATTTTGAAAATATCAAACACAAACTGAATCGCGCCTTCATTTAAGTTGAATTAAGTATCTATAAAAATTGAGTTCGTGACTACAGGTATGTCAGCAGCATTATGATAATCCCCTCCGTGGCCACCGGGGATGCACTTTGCGAGCAGAGTGTTAAAAATTCAAAGTAACGTATTGTTCAAGTTGGGACACCATCTACATAGTAACATCGAATTGTCAAGGAAACAATAAAGTAAACCTTAGTTGCAGTAGGCCCTTTTTCATGTTCTTCTACAAAATAATATGAAGTTATCTTTTCCGTTTTTGGCGTATGATAAGAGAATGAAAAACGCATAAGCAATGCCGGGAAAAGATGATCTAAAATTTTATCATGAAATAGAGTCTACTTGTTAAGTCATTTAATCACTTTTAAAGCTGTACATGCACAGCACAGAACAGCAGATTTAATTCAGTTATGGACTAGTAAAATAACCTGTTATATGTCTGTTAAATCAAGGCGCAAATTAGGAAAAACGCAACGATGAAAATATAATAGTAGGGTTACGATTTCTTAAGTTTGTTTTTGCATTCATTCATGACCAGGCACCGGAAGGTTAAATCATTGATGAAACTGGTGGCTTGGCTTCTATGTAGTCCACCCACAAAATCTCTCTGGGTTTTTTGTTTGTGTTGTGTAAATGATGCAAAGAATCAAATACAAAGATCCAGCACAGAGAACCATTGTACATACTACACTTGAAGCCTCAAAACGCAAGGTCAAACTTTTGTGTCTAACAAAATATCTGATAGAGGGCGAGTTTTCCTCCAACTTCCGCATTCTTTTACTGAATAGCGTAGCTTTTGTTATTAATTTTAACAATTTGTGTTAATAATCTAGCAGCACACTGGGAAGGGATATGCGTATTTCTGCTGCCTTCAAGAAGGAGAAATATTGGCAATAAGCGTGCAGTCAAGCATCTAGCGTTTCACATGCTTCGAAACATAAACACACATTGTGTCATGTGTATTCTATCATTATTGAAATATCTGAAACTCAATTGAAGAGAGCTTGGTTCAGAGAAGACTTCTTAATCAGTAGTTTCTAATTACTCTTCATTTCAGAAATTATAACTTATTAGAGACATATGTTCAAAATGCTTCATGTTGCAATGCGCACCTTTAATAAAAATAATTTTGAGCAAAAACCAAAATCTAATCTCATTTTTCATCATCGGAAATGCAAGCAGCTAAGCTTTAGTTTCCTCCTGCAAAAAATTCGAGCTGTAGTGCAGAATTTATGCGAGTAAAATGCTGTCAAATTATATTTCATCTCGGATCTCATTTCCTGGTGCCTGCGCCTTGATAACATACCGTAAATGCTGCCACGGCTCACTCCCACCGCAATAACTGATCCCCACCAATTTGCTTTGATTGAAAGCACCGATAAATCCTGTCGGAAGCTTTGGCCAAAACCATCGCTCCCTCAACGCTTCCGAAGCTGCCAATAAAGTCTGGCGGTGAAAGTCTTAAGCGAACCGGATTATGCGCCTTTGCCGTCACCTGTTCTACGGCTCGATGCTCATGCAACTTTCTGGCTTATGGGACCGAGAGAAATGCTCTTGTTTGCTGATTCTGTGGCATGTATGCAAGCCTACACCCAGTCTGACTTTCTCGCCGGGGCATAAATGATTTTATCCATCCGTGGCATCTATGATTTTATCCATCCGGGGTATCTATGATTTTGTATCCATCTGGTGCATCTATGATTTTATCAATCTGGTGCATCTATGATTTTATCCAACTGGGGCATGTATAATTTTATCCATCCGGGGTATCTATGATTTAGCGGGGCATCTATGATTTTTTAGAAGTATACCTTCTGCAAAGGGATGCTAAAATTAAAGATGCAATAGTGAAGAAAAAGTTTGACAGGGTTAAGTGATTCTGAGTTCTTTTATTTCACTGGAGTTTTATTGGAGATGTTGGTTTTAAGCGTAATTTGAAAAATTTGCATTGTATTGAATATGAAATGTTTGCAAAATTGGCAGGCTCTCTTTAATCATTTCTTCAAGTGTGCTGCAAAACATGGAGCGTTGACTTTATAAATTTTTTATGTAAATGCGTTCCTCATCCTGTTGCGTTGCAGAAGCGTGCTTACGCTGGGAAGCTTAGAAACATAAAAGTAAACAACGTAGAGTGTATTTCATGATTCCCTTTGTAGCAGGTTACTTTAACGGTGAACACCAAAAAACAAATTTTATCGAAAGAACCAAGAAAAGGCGGATATTTGAATCCTAACGGAAGAATTAACTCCCCTGTATTTTAATATGTTAACCACAAATAAGCGGTTATTCGAATTCAAACGAAATAACTCATTCACTACATGAATTCAAATTCTATTTTAAGTGTCTTACTTTCAAATTTGTAGTCGACAATTTTTTCGGTGAAGTACATGCATTTTACCTGAATAGAATATCGTTGAAACAGAAGAGATTCACTGATATTCTAATATTCTCTTATTCACTACATCCCTAATCAGAATGAGATAATTAGGTTTTATTCAAACATTACATAATGAAATTCAATCTTGCGAGTTAAGTAAGTTCAGCTGTATTCGGTTAAATGCGTGCAATGAACCTTGAAAAGTCTTCAAAGCATCGTTTATATATGAAAATGGAACAGATTTCATTCAAAGAATAAAGTTATGAGAGTAAATTCATGCAATCTTCTCTATCGCTGGTGCCTTGCGATTTGATAAAATATAATTTCTAAGTTTCATGCGGTCGAGCAAAATCATTCAGAAATAATTTCCGTTTCGCGTGGTGTGTCCAGTTAGTTAATTGAAGTATTAAGCACTGACTGAAATCCAGATGTACTAATACGAGCAATAATTTCTTTGGTGAGTTCTACAAGGCAATGGAATAGTTTCAATTACTGGCACACAAAAAATTGTGCTTTTACGAGCGTGTGAGCATTTCGTTTAGCACCGCAAATATACTGCCAACTCATGCTTAGCATGTGAGATGCAAAGATTATGTCAAACAATAAGGTACGTTATGAATATACACATCAGCTTGTGGGATGTAGTTTTAAAATCTTCAGATTTTTACACCATATTTGCCTCCTATTTAAGGAGAAGCTGCGCTTTGAATCGTGGTGAAATAGAATGACTAAAACTGTTTAATTTACGTGAACTCCAAACGTAATGTGACATTAGTGATTCGAGAGTTGAACATGACGTGAAAATATTGATATGCGCTCCGAAAATGATTTGTATGTTTTGAGATTTATTTTTGTCAAATAAGAAAGTAAGGAAATATTATACGTCGATTGGAAAATGTTGACGTAATTATTCAATGGTGCCAGAAATTATTGGCGTGAACACCAAACAGGGCATGAAAATACTGCCATGAACATTAAATATGACAGGAAAATGCTACCATGAACACCCCACATGGCAAAAGAACTGTTGCCATGAACGCCAAACAGGACATGGAAATACTGCCACGAACGCCAAACAGGACATGGAAATATTGCCACGAACTCCAAACAGGACACGGAAATACTGCCACGAACGCCAAACAGGACATGGAAATACTGCCACGAACGCCAAACAGGACATGGAAATACTGCCACGAACGCCAAACAGGACATGGAAATACTGACATGAACGCCAAGCATGACATGGAAATACTGATATTTTACTGTGAGCGGATATTTTTTCCCATCAAATGTGCTGGTGAATGCTCATTATTGCATGTTATAGAGGATCTGTGATCAAGTAATCCGAAACTAACGATTTCGGTGAAATCACACGGAGCTATGGTTATCTTCAAGTAATCCGAAACTAATGATTTCGATGGAATTACGATCAAGAAAAATCATCATCCCAGTTGCAATCTCTGTTCTCAACGCCAGCTTAGACTTTACGCAATAGATAAGCTTGAACGTACAACACCAGGAACACATTTTATCCTTCTCTGGAGAATTCCCAAATTTTGGTTTTCGAAACTCCAGCCAGTTTAATGATGTGGAACTCTCAGTTGTGTTTGGATAAAAATTGCTCTTGAAATTACAATAGTTTTTCTCATTATCCGAGCGTTCATTCTCTCCCAGAAATAGATATTTACTCAAACAGGCGATTTCAGAGCTAAGTGTTCCAGCGTATTCAAGTCAAAGTTAACGGAATCTTTTAGAAACATCCACTGCGTCATTATACGGAGATTTTTTACGTACTACCGACAAAGCACTAGTTACTAATTTTGAGCAAACCGGGAATGACAGGCTCATGATTTGGTTTGCAAGATCATTGCAAACTAGCATACTCAATTCAAAGTTAACTTAACTTACACTGCATCTTTAGAGCAAAGATGTATTCTATCCATCATCGAAAAATGACTATAGTTAGCAAATTTGAGAGCACCGAGAATGCTAGGCTTATATTTGGCTTGCGAGATCATTGCAAAATGTTCAATTGAAATTAACCGAACTTGCATTGCACATTCAGAGGAAGTTTATATGCTATCAATCATTGAAAAAGGACTTGTTAGGGATTTCGAGCACACCGAGAATGCCAAGCTCAGATTTTGTCCGCCAAATGGAAGAGCTAATGCATCAGCCAGTAAGCCGACCAGCTTGAATGTAGGTCCAATAGGCATCGCGAGACTCTAATGCCACGTAAGCGGGTTATGTTTATGAAACGCGCGTACCTTCATTAGCAGTGGCTTGCTGGACGCGGGACCATCAGTTTTGTTGAAGTAATAACTCAATTTCTATACGACTCACAACAATTTTGACTAGAAAATCTTGAGAGCGGGAGCGTGGATTACAGCGTCAATGAAGCTCCAGCCACGATTGACTGCAATACGACATTCGAGCTCTGAATATTAATATTAACCAAATTTAAACTAGAGGTAAATTTAGATACATATCCCAGCATATTGTTTAGAAGGTGAAACGTTTTAATTTTGCTAAGGATGTGCTCTAGTCTAATAATGACAAAAAGGCTTCATTCTGCTCAATAGAAGTAATCTATACGACAAACTGTCTGTTTATTGAAGCAATGTGTATATATTTGCTCGTATGACGTCTTAGTGTTTAGCTACATACATACGTATGCATATTTCATCTTCCGCATGAATGCAGTATCATCAAAAATGTTAGGAATATCTTCGGAAAATTGAAATTTAATGAAAATTAACCTAATTTATTTTACATCAAAAAGCGCGTTGTCTGGTATATTCCGCACGAAGAGAAATATTCTTTTTCCAAATTTGCACTTTTAAGCTGGAAGCGAAATTGGCAGTAGGTACGATGATGAATGACTTAAATTTCGTATCAGACATGACGAATCAGTTCTCCTGTGAAGCAAAGCTCCTCTGCTTGAGAATAATTTTACATGCGAACTACACAAAATCACGCGCTGTATTGTGATGCAGCCGCTAAAAGCTTCGATCTCAATGAATAGTGCTCCATTCTACCGAGAGTTAAAAGCAATAGAAAATCATCTGAAGACTGAGAATTACAAGCACAACTCGTTACCTTAATTCATTTAGCGTACTCAGATATGAATAAAATCAAAAACGCATTGAATAAAAACATTTACTCTTGGCATTCAGACCAGCTGGTTTCGACTAAAACAATGTCATTATCAATGAATACCATCTGTAAACAGAAAAAACATACACACCGTTTATTTAAAGTAGAGAAATATCTAGCAGTCACATAAAAAGAAATTCTAAGTTATAGTGAATAGAGGAGCGGCAGATTGGTCAATATTTAAAACAGGCCTAAGTTTAAAAATGTACAACGACTCTAAAATTCGCAAATCAGTATTGGAAGTACAATCTAAAATTTTAAATTGATTCATAGATAGAGGATGGTTGGTGCTGTCACAGTGCTGTCTAGGGGATGAATGAGGTGCGACTG
>JACJUY010017250.1:4918-17260 GCA_014220935.1 Platorchestia sp. MABIK | reverse complement strand
CAGCAGTGTCAGCAGTGTCAGCAGTGTCAGCAGTCTCAGCAGTGTTAGCAGTGTCAGCAGCGTCAGCAGTGTCAGCAGTGTCAACAGTGTCATCAGTCTCAGCAGTGTCAGCAGTGTCAGCAGTGTCAGCAGTGTCAGCAGCGTCAGCTACGGCAATCGACTGATCAGCGGAGTCTCCCCTTAGTTGCTCTCGCGCCGTCGTGGTGGAAGGTGCGCTCGTGCTGCGCTCCGGCTAGGTGACCTCGCGCTCTTCTCTTTCCTTCCATTGCCTCTCAAGACAAACTCGAATTTCTTTGCGCTAACCATATTTTCCTTGTGTCGTCTCGACAAAGTTCAGGATCTTGTGGATGGCTTCTAGGATTATGGTTGAAAATTCGGTGTTTTTTGCGATGAAAAGCTGAAATCTTCTGGAGTACGTGACGGAAATGCGGCTGTGGCTTGGTGCTGGTGTTGAATTGTGTCCTGCGGTGTGTGTGAACGGGACCTTTACTGTCAAGAAATAACAAGACGACGAATATTATTTGTGAGGAAAAGCTTTTAATTAATATTAATTATAATGAGATTATCAGCCCTAAGCGAAGTTCGTCGTAAATTCACGAGAAAACATCAATTTTCGGGAAAAGTTCGCGTTCTTTGAGAATTATTTGTTCAAGGATTTTTGAGATTTTTTACGGTTTTCAGAGGATTCTACTAACTAATACAATGATTACAGTAATTTATGAAGAAAATGCTGATGTTGGTGTGAAGAAACTATCGATTGTGTCACGAAGTAAACGAACTAGCAGCGGGCGGGCATTCCTCACTGATGTGAGATAAATTTTTGTAAGTAATATAACTGATGACCTCTTAATGAATAATGAACTGATTTTGTAAAGAAATGAAACCAGAACTTGAGCAGGGTTGCGCTTTAACATAAACTGCAAATGCATCAATAAAATGTAATTCTTATGGAAAGAAATTTAATAAAATTTATTTTGCACTGGTCACGAGTCGCGAAGTTGTACCTACTGCCTGGGCTTTAATTTGCACGAATATTTTACGACAACGCGAACATAATGAAGTGTTGATCGAAATTCAATATCCGTCGGTAAATTCGCCACCCCCAACAACTTTACATTGTATGAGGTAGACAGCGAGGTGCTCGGAGCAGCGTTGAGTATCACAGAAGACAACAATGTGCCAAACATCGCACACACCACAACAACAGAAACATGGCATTCTAGGAAGCGTAGTTCCTACATTGAAAGAGACTTCGTAAGTGAGCTGTAATCAATGCGAAAGTTCATAAGCCCAGTGTACATATTCTTTCACACACTTGGGATGCACACAACATTTTCATGCAACATCAGCGCTTTATGTCTTGCTGTTGACTTGATTTGTTTAGTAGCTTCGAATAAAATCCAAATAGATTTGGAGCTGAACGCGACTTTATTCCATCACCAATACTCAGGGTGTCAGCTCGAGCGAACGGGAGTTTGAGTTTGTGTGGATAAGCACCTGATGAAACCAGCCGTGCAGATAAGCACCTGATGATACCAGCTGTGAAGATAAGCACCTGATGATACCAGCTGTGCAGATAAGCACCTGATGATACCAGCCGTGCAGATAAGCACCTGATGATACCAGCCGTGCAGATAAGCACCTGATGATACCAGCCGTGCAGATAAGCACCTGATGATACCAGCAGCAGCCTGCGGGGGGCGATGCTCTAGAGTTGTGATGCAGGAAATTAGCGAGCGTGACTCCGTCAGTGCAACATTGATGCATCTCATGTTACAAAATTGCACAATACTTGAATTAAGGAATTGTGCTCTCGTGAATTGAAAATTTGAAGTTGTAAGTTATACACAAAATGCGGTACAAGACGCACTTTTTCATCTAATCAATTGTGCTGTCGTATTTTGAACGTTGCAAATTAACGGTAAAAGTTCGTTACAAAAAATCAATGCGTTATTGCCATTCGCTAATGCGAATTGGAGATCGACGAAGCAGTGGTGGAAGTCAATAATAACTCACAACATCAAATTATTCGCGTAGATCAGAAACAATGAGGATTTTTTCGACAAATTTCAAATTCTAAAGCTTTTAAGAATTTGTGATTTGATGGTGCAAACATGCGTATCTGAAACCAAAATTTACACATCCAAATAACAAAGTCTCGTTTGATGACATGAATCAACTAGTGCTCGAAGATTTTACATTGAAAATTTTTTTGGCCAAATCGAACATAATTTCAATTTCAATAACACTTATTTTTTCGATTAAATTCATCATTTACAAGTCAAAAATTATAAAATCATGAGATAAAAGAATACGCAGTCTTCCAGCTGAGAAGCGTCAGCGTGCGCTTCACTGTTCGGTGTGACGCTGAAATTCTTCCCCTCTGACACACTGCCTGTTGTGCCCTGAAATATTTTTATCAATACTAACGAAGTTCAATTAATTCCACGATAATGATTTTACTAATATATTTGTAAATACATACTGGGTATCAATTTGTATGTATAAATATATTTGTGTATTTTTATGTACATATTTATATATTAGGATGGATGCATTTGTTTATCATTCCCATCTGAAGGATTTTTATAAGGGAAAATAAAATCCTGTAATTTCTGACTAGTAAATTAACATTTAATGATAGTCATGAAATTCTGAGTGCTGGCTTCTGTCACCTGTATTTGCCGATAAAGTACTCACCCCGTTGAACATGGCGGCGTAATGTGCAAGATAGAGCTGAATCTCATCTGTGAAAAATAGAAATGAACAGAAGGGAGCCTCGGACATCACGTGCTAGCAACGCCTTTTGAAATTAAATATTAATGTTAACATCATCTCGCTGTTTGAGTTTGGAATAAGGCGCAAGAAAAATAAACCCTTATAACTAGACGTAGATTATTGTTTGCTTGGCTACATCACGACTGTAAATTTATATTTCTGGATTGAAATTGTTTATGTCGGTTTAATTTAATACCGAATTTATTCTAACTCAAAAATTGAGGAATGGAAAGAAGAAATGAGACGAGTTCAAACAGTCCTTTTAAAAACCATTTCTTTCTCTGAATTTTAGCTTGAAATCCGAGCAAATGCCTCCATTATTGACGGCGGAGGACTATTGTGCAGTTGTTATATAACTATCGCATTTATATGATGAAACTAATGGTATGTGATTAGTGCTTGTGTGAATGCTAAGACCAAACTTGGCCTATGACGTAACTGTCCAAAGTTGCACAAAACGCCACGTACAGTTTTTTAATAAAATAACTTTCGGGAACAAGTGAAATTTCATGCTTTACTTCGAAAACCTCCTGCAAATAACCATTAATTAAAAAGCCTTATATATAAATTTTTTATGATGGTCTCAGAGGCGCATACTGGTGAATCCATGTTTTAGCGATCTACTGTATGTTGTCATTGTTATCACTATCAATATTATTTTATTACGGGATAGTGAACCTTTAGCAAGAAGTGATGTTTTTTTTCTATTTAAAATTCATAATAATCGGGTCACGGAAACGGTGTTCAAATGAACCCTGCACTTTATTGAGTAACCCTTCGTCTCTAGACTTTTCTATTTATGTGCGATGACGATAGAATTACTTTCCATCTGCGTTAACAACTGGCAAGTAAAAAAAAACTAAGTGAAATGCAAGTCATTATACGGTGTTTAGGGAGCCAGCAAGGATGGACAAACAAACAAGCAGGCAAGCAGTAAACTGTGGCAATTATACAGTGTGTCCCACAGAAACCTGAACCGAGGATTTATTTTCTCGTATCAGTAATACCATCATAATCAGTAATACCTTTTCAATTGGTAATTTTGAAGGGTAATTTCCCTTGAAATTAAATGTTTATGGTATTCCTGATGCGGGAAAATAATACTTGGTTCGGGGTTTTGTGGGACATAATGCATATGTGCTGGGGGCATTTTACACACACACGGTATCAGTTGTGGAATCAATGAAACAGTGTTGACAAATTTTCGTCTAATTTGTTATTTAACTTCCGATTTTAAATTTTGTTCTTTAGTGAGTAAGTTGTTTCAAAGCTCAAGTTCAATGCAGTACCTCAAAAATTTAATTAGGTGAGGAATTTCGTATGAGTAAAACTAATTTTTTTTTCCCGAAGCAAAGCAGTTAAATAAGATTCTTGTCGTTAGAGTTACAAAGAATGTAACATTTATTGTAAATCGTTGAACTTATTTAAATGTTTGAAAAAATTCCGACGTACTCACCTCCATGGATTCCTGACGACAAATTCCAATTAAGTGAGTAAATAATTAAATCCTTTGCATAAAATTTTGACCGCTGTCGTTGAACTCGTTCAGAATAAGAGAACGTTGTGTTCGTATAAATTATCTACCCTGAACTACGATTTCAATTTTCGTTATATTTTGATCGGAAGATAAACCCATTAATTTATCAGTAGGGTACGTGTTTTCCTTCAATTATATTTTCCTTGTAATTGACGGATGCATTTTTGCACGGTCATCTTCTCTTTGAATAGAATCGATTGTAAAGAAAAACTCAAAACTATCCTCACTGGTTCCCTCCCTAATACTGGAAGCGTGACATCATAAAAATAAACAAACTCCATCTTACTTTTGTAAATTTGATGATGACGACGGCTAACAGTACGCAATTCAACATGTCTGTCGAATTGTTTGCTGACCTACAATCAGATTTCCTGTGGAGGTATAAATTTTCATTGGAGTTGATTTAAAAAACGGAATGAAGTCTATTCATTTATACAGTAGCAGCACGAATTACGAGTCATGTATTTGGTTTTTGCTCGTTTTATAAACTCTGAAAACTCTCGCTTGCCAAAAATAGTGCAAATTTTAGCAAGCGTACATACGTGATTTTCTTATTTTAATTTCCTCATTTGCGTGGACGTTAGCGCCACACTGGGATTGAACCATCGGTTCAACAAACGCGACTGTCCAGGGGTTTTGTACCTACAATTTTCGCGGGTGTAAATAGGGAAATTTGGTATTCGTGATACCGAACGCAATTTGTGTACATACGTCAATAGAGGCAGCATGCTGATGCTGGCAGCTCATGTCAGCACTGGTGTACACGGCCCGTCAAAATGACGGGATTCGATATTTTCCTTATATAAATTTTCCATACTTAAATAAACTTTCCATGTGTGGATGACGAACAAATATATCCATCCTAATAGTATTCGCGATTAAAATAATTTTCGTTTCACAGAAACGATCATTAAGCGTCCCTAACACTTTGACAGCAATTGGCTAAGCTGTAGTTTAATATTCAACTCAAATTTAAAGTTAATTGTAATAAGCAATTTTAACCATAGCAACTATTAACCGGATCATGTCCTCATTTAACTTTAATTATTTATGAAAATTGGGCTTCTGACTACTGGTCGGTCAGCAGCATCAAAAAAAATCCCTTCTTGGCCACTGGTTTTGAACATTGCGGTCAGAGTGCTGAGTAGTAGTAAAACCAGGTTTCTAGCGCTTCAGTGGCAAAGACTATAACGCGCTCAGTGTTGAGAGCGTGACAGAGAGACGCACTAACCAGCCCAAGCGACAATTGTGTTCAAGTGTAGACACCTGGCCCATTGTAATAACACAAAGGAAATTACGTACAAAAATTGTATAAATTAATTTATTTCTTTAAGAAGTCACCTGGTGTTTCGTTATAGATTCTTTTACATTCTTTCCGATGTCACTGCAATAGCATCAACGCGGTGGTATGCTGTGGAAATTCTCTGCTGTGCGCCATTGAAGTTCAGCATCAGTCAGCTGTACACCATACATAGTAGTTTTGCAACTGTTGTGTTCAGAAAAAACATTGCAGATGATTTGTGGACGTTGCGGGCACTATAATTTGTAATTTTCTGAAATAATTTTTTATCGTAAGAACAATCTTCAATTTGTTGTCTTGCATTCATCCTTGATTTTTAATAGATAACTCAGGTGATAGTAGAATTTCGAGTTCAAGTTAAAATTTAGTTTGAAATGTCTCACTTTATAAAACGATCAATAAAACAAGTGCTGCATCAATTGCTGTCATTTAGATGAATTTAGAACTCAAAATATTACATAACGTTTTCAGTGATCCACGCGAGCACAAGCGCCACTGCAAGAGTTATCAATCAGAAAACAACCCAAAACGCGGACAACCATCGTCAAATGCCGCTGAGGAATGATTCCAAGTCATCTCCAAGCTCACTGTAACTCTTAATAAATTTTGGGCAGGAGTTTGCATTTATTCTTTTGGCAAACTTGGGTTGCGTCCCGCAATAAATTAGGCCAAGGCTGTGAGGAACGGAGTAGTTGCCAGGCGAGGGACCGCCGGGGTGCTGTTAGTTATTCCTGCCGCCGCCTCCACATAGTTTATCTCATTATGCTCTCCAAAATTGAGATATTTTGCGCTTTCTCTGATCCGCCGGGGGTAATATTTTGGTAGCTTATGACGGGAAGTAGAGTAAACACCTCGTGATGAGATGCATCATACTAGGCCAGTCCTCGCTCGAAAAATACGCACATGAGCTCTGAATTTGCAGCTCGGGTGGAGTTCGGTGGGCTGTAATAATCGTGTAAGGGTATTAGATTATTGAGGTGAGTGAATGTTTATTTGTCGAATTTTATTGTAGATAAAATGGACAGTTTTTTTGGCATCTAAGATTCATGGTTTTTGAGGCATGTTTTTGCGTTCCTGCACTAGTGATGAAGCGGTCGGTATTTGGTCTCTTGCATACAAGGTCAGTGGAGAAAATATTTCTGAATTCGTACTGACAGTAAGAGAATTTTTTTACACGCTAACGAACTCATTAAGAGTCTAATGTGTTCATATTTTCGTCTAGAAATTCATCCGAACTAATGTTACGACATACATTCATGGGAACTGAGTTTGAAAGAGAAATTAATTGCGCCATGAATGATTCACTGTCCCAGCTGTTTCTTGAATTCAAATTGGCCGCACAGTAAAGTTGGAAAACTTGAGCCACATCAAGTTACAAGCTTTGCAGCATTCCGTATAATTATCACGTCGTAACGATTTATCTATTATTTAGTTACGCGTAATTCATGTGAAGGCAACGTCAGAAGACAACCACGATCATATTTTGAATTTTCATACTTCTTGCAACATCAAAAACGACTAATGACCTCGTCCATCACATTCAAATTAACAAATACGATACAAAAACGTTCAACGCAAAAATTCAATCGGAGATGGGTTGCGATTATTTGTTAGGACGATATTTATTTTTCCTCATTCATGTCTGCAATCACACTGTACAGATTGGATAGTAATACCGCAATATCTTTTTAAAATCAAGCAACTTTTAAAGCTAGATTTAAGAAGCAAATTTGTTCGAAAATACTAGGAAGATATTACTAGGAAGATATTTGTGATGCCGAAGAATAAATGTTTCAAATAGTAATCGAATCCTAGAGTACAATCAAACAAAGTGTGAGAGGGCTTGTGGTTTTCATGCCGGCTTGTTTGGCAATGCTGTCCCTGTGAAATGGATTCCAGGATACGGTTATATGACTGCAACTCTCTCTTTGAGTTCTAATCCTTTTTAGTTAATGGCAGCCTTGGAGTGTTTAGTTAAGATTATTCCCCTCGAAAGTTATTAAATACAAGATTTTTCATGATGCTTGCAGCTTTACTTGTTGTCAATTGTCCTTCTATATTAAATGGAAACGGTATCGGTTACGCCGCAGGTGATTCGAAAGTTGATAAAAGTTGAAAATATAATGGTAGTACTCGGAATTATTTAAATAATGGGGACTCAATTCAATTACTAATCTCCTAAGAGGTGTTCAATTTTGTAACCTTGTTTTGTTGCCCTTTCCCGTCCACAGCACTCGGGGAACTTGTTGGCTTTCAGGCAGAATCTTAAGATGAGAGCAGCAGACGAAATCGGCTACTGATGCTACTATCCAAGGCGTTGAATAAAATGTGTCTACTGTTTTTTAAATTTCAGTCACATTAAGTATGTGTGATCAAAATATCAGCCCATCACATTTTAGTGAAGCACAAAAAATAGAGTAATATGTCGGAACTGAAGTGTTGTACTACCGGTATCATAAGCACTTACTCTTATTTATATTTGTAACAGGTGGATGCATATTACCGTGCATAATTACTCACTAGAATGAATTATATACTTACGTCAACAAATAATAGTTTTGAAATAACTTTTTCATTGCAGTGCCAATTTCGTATTTGCATCTCAACAACTGATTTCTAAAAGATTTTCCAAACGGATTGATTCTTAATTCAGAAACAGATGACTTTAAAAATGAAATTGATGCTGTAAATTTTTCAAGGTGCGGGTATTTTTCATCGATTTATGTTGATTAGAATTCATTCGAAAGTTGTCTTAACGCCGAAATTACGAAATGTAATAAAAATTACATCCATTAATTAGAGCATTTGATTTTGAAATAGGTTTTATGATTAAAAAGTTGTTCTAACTTGAAAATTACGCCAACATTTTTGATAGAACATGTGCACTAGTGTATAAGTATAATAGTCTTATTTGTAATCTTCGCACAACTGAACTCGTGGGATCAAATTCCCCTAACAATTGAATTCCTCCGCAGAAAAATTTTTTGGTTAAAATTTCATTGTAGTTTTCAGAAAAAAGGAATTTTCGGTAGAATATTTGTATGCATTTCAATATCCCACGTGTCATGCAACAGTACCAATCTGAAGCTCTGGTGTGCTCCTCCATTTTGTCAAGAAATGTGAGAATTTCCTCGAATAAAACAACACTACTCTCAGAGACCTCCAAACAACTATCGTTTGACACTCCCTTCTTATTCTCATCTTTGCTGCTGTCAGCTCCCCTAAAAAGTATGAACTGAAGGAAAACTGCTCAGCTAAAATTGTAGTTTTGCGCGCATATTGATGGGAACGTGCCGCTGCCTCGTTCTCGCATGTAAAAGTTACGCCTCCCTTACACCTGATGACTTTTATCCGCCTCGAGGGTCTCACATACACTGCAAGTCACATGGTCAACGAAATAACCTTTGCTCAATTACGTTAAAACTAAGAGATGAA
The DNA here is from genome assembly GCA_014220935.1 of Platorchestia sp. MABIK. Taxonomy (NCBI): domain Eukaryota; kingdom Metazoa; phylum Arthropoda; class Malacostraca; order Amphipoda; family Talitridae; genus Platorchestia; species Platorchestia sp. MABIK. The sequence goes on along the minus strand of JACJUY010017250.1, from coordinate 8,210 downwards.
TTTATGTAAAATTTTCAGAAAACACTCCTGCCATACGATTGCTGCAAAAAATATGCAGATACGCGCAATTTAAATAGACTGGTGTCACATTTGCTTAAATCACGGGATTTGCTAAATCACTTTTTGCTTAAATCACTTAAATCCACATGCACCAAATTAAAAACGAGGTGCTCTAATTTGTGTTAAATATGGGTAGTGAATGTAGCTCGAACGATTCTGAAAAGAGTATTTTTACCTCGGAAATTGAAAGAGGTAAAAACTGTGCAGGAAATAGCTAAAATAGTCGGTAGATATCATCAAACTGTCAAGAACTTTACTTTTGATCTTACCAAAATACGGCAGAGGATTAGTTCAGGACAATCTAGAGTTGTTTCAGGCTATTCTAAGCTAGGAATCATACGAAAAGATGTACAGAGTCTTGGATTGAGACTCAGAAATATGATACCAGTGTCCATTGGACAAATGTGTCGAAAAGTACTCGATGTCGTCTCCTGAAGGATATTGCGGACAGTTAAACCGGTAACCGGTATAGAGTCATGAAAACCAGTTGAGTGCAGCCTCCATTGACGCAAAGTCACCTGCAAAATTGAATAAATCAGCCAAAGGATAATATAAGGGACGAATTTTGAAAAGTTTTGTTCATTGAAGAAATGCCTCGCATTCCTGATGTCCCTGACGATGAAGCAAAGGATGGGGGAAAGATGAAAAAAAAACGATTAGCTATCATCGTTTGAGGCACCCATAAGGTGGTGAAGGGATTATGATTTGGGCTGGGATTGTCACAAAAACCATAGTTGATCCATGGACAATGCTATAAACGGTATTAAAACGACTGCAAATCGTACATGGCTTCCTGCAGGAACACCTTGAGCAGCGATTGAAGAGAAACATTAATTTCTCTCAAAACAAGAAGAAACATTCATTCAGGAGAAGCATTAATTTCAGGCAATGCAAGGAGAAACATTTATTCAGGAGAAATGCTTATTCAGGAAAAACGTTAATTTCAGGCAAAATGAGGAGAAATATTTATTCAGGATAAACATTAAATTCAAGCAGGATAACAGCACCTCGCTTGCACCTCACAAAACCACAGAGTTTTACACAGGCACCAGGGTTCAGTGGGCTTCGATAGGTGAAGTCGCCAGCAAATTCCCTACGTTTAAACTGAGGAAAAAGCCTGTGGAGCAAGATTGTTAAACAACAACCTTACGCAAATGAACGACAATTCAAGAACAATGATTATTACTGCTGTTTGAAGATTTTTCACTTATATCAAGGTGAACCAGTCCAGATGAGATCCAGCAGTTCATGAATTCCATAAATCGATGAATTATTCAAGTAATTTCTGGAAAATCCATGTTTCATACAAATGTCCGGTAGACGTTCCTTCAAATAACAATTGTAGAATATTTATTCATTTTACTAATGCATTTTACTCATATGTTCGTCGTTTGCTATTGAGATAAAATATAAGCAATTATTTTTCGTGTTATACGAGTTATTATTACCCTAGCTCAAAATCTGGTATCCTAGATTCTGCTGTTCAGAATGAGAGCTATTTTGGAATATCAGCGATGTAATTCGATTTATTTTCTTTACAGTATGCGCTCACCTGAAGTTCCAAAATTTCCAGAAAATTTCATGCAAATTCATCGCTAACTTTTCGACATAACTAAGAAAATGTTATCTCGTTAACAAAATGGCCCGCCGTGCGCACCTCGTAAATTGACTCAACAGGAATATTGCGATAACAAAATTAAAGCCTGAGAATATTAATTAGGAATTTGGGCATCTGCCGTTCAAGTAAATATTGACTTACGCAGGGGGAATATAAATAATTTTACAGTTTCACCCCCTCTTAACAGCAAAATGCGTTAAGATTAAATGCTAAAGAAAATTTTGATAATGTTGGGGTCTCTACGCCTCGTCATGGTTACTGATAACAAATATAAAAACATGCATACGATATTTTTTTTACAGCATTACATCAGCCTGGTTTTGGGGTGAAATTTGATCACAATTTTCAAGTTAGAATAAACTTGCAGGTCGCTATCTACAGTTTGATTCTTCATGAAAGCTAAATAAAAAGTAACTGCTATTTTTCACGCTTTGTTAGGAGATCAAATGTAACCTTCAGAAAGAGAATGTTCATGTGTGGACAAGAAAAAAGTATGAGTGGTAAGGCTCAGTGCTATTTTCCGTGTTCGTTTTTAAGTCATTAATAATCCTGCAGAGAACCAGCATTCACAAAACACATAAGGTAATCTTGCTCACTATGGTATAGTAGACATGCGATCAACTTTAGAACAACTACAAGGCTTACAGTTCTTAACTATCAAATACCCACGGGAGATATGTAACAAACTCCCAAATTTTATACCAGACTGGCGCTCAACTTTATTTGCTGTAATTGAATGCAGAAGCAAACTTATTTAACGAAGCGCTGATAAACCTTACCTAGTACTATCACATACATAACAACTAGTGCACCCGACCCAAAGATCCTTGCCTACCGCTTGTTTTTGGTTCACGCTTCAATTTGAGTGAAATTGATTATTTTTCATTCGAATTGGCAAATATGAAATTGGAAAATAAATAATTCTTAGTAAAATAGAGTTGTGTGCTTGCTTCGTTCATTTCACGGATCATTAACTAAAGATGTTACGGTAGGTCTATGAATGTTTATTATTTCCTCTTTTCAAAGAATTTTTTTCAGTTCTAATTGATTTTTGTACCTCAATAGCAAGCATTTGAACTGAAAGTAATTCTAAGATAAAAAAATCGGATTGTTATTCAATGCGTAAGAGAATTTCAATGAAGGAGAGTTACGTAAATATTGAAATGTTACCGCAATTAATTACCTGTATTATAAAAATTTACTTACTCGTGATTTTTAATGGGTGATTTTGAATTGAAAACAGTCATTCTTTTTAAGTTAATAGCTTTCCCACAAAATGCAAAAAGCAAAGTAATTAATCACAATGCTTGTGAAAAAACTAAAAACTTCGAAGTGCGTGAGAGAAAATAACACTGCTCACTCTAATAAGAATTTAGAGGCGAGAACTACACTACCTGTCACAAGCGTTTTGGAAGCACACCATTTGAGGCTCGAAAAAGAAAACACGATCACTGCCGTGATAATCTGAGACTGGCATGCTACCGCACGATATTCTATGCCCTGAACGATGGCTGGGCTGTCACTCGTAAGAAATAAGAGAATTACGGCGTCATCAAAGATGCAGGCACGCCAGCGGGAGCGAGCTGCTCTAGAAAACAAGAGATACGCTTACAT